>JAURVB010013853.1:0-144848 GCA_033002965.1 Piper betle | reverse complement strand
ACTTCATCAACTCTAATGTATGGTTCTTCTCCAATGATAAACTCCCATCCCTTCATGGCCAACTCCCATTTAAGACGAGGTTTGTGACTCATGGCTTCATCATAAGACTCTGGTTCTCTTATATCAGTATACAAAATATATTGGACAATTAAATTTAATTTCTGAGTAGACTTTTGACCTTTGTGCTCCTCCTTAGTTCGGGGGTAACAACTATCTCTTGTAATAGCTCTGAGTCATCAATTTTAACTTGTGCAATCAAAATATTCGAGAATCTGATTCATCATCATTTCGATTGATTAGCATGTAACTTACCTTTTTGTTTGGTTTTTCTTAGAAAATAATTATTTTACATCACTTGAGAATAAATCATTGATTTTCAGCACCTTCGGCCATCTCTTCATCTGTCTCATCAAGCTCCATATACTCTTTTCATTAGGCTCCCTTACTCTGTTCTTTCTTCTTGTCCTTGTACACACACTATTCATTGGGTATAACATACTTTGAAACACTTTGTTGTTTTCGAAATCCTACATCTTGGAAACCATACTCGTCACCCTCATATCCAAAAACTACACAACTTAAAGGGAGTTTGAATCAAGCTTCTTTCTTGATTCCTTATTAACACTTATGTGCATATACAATACAACCAAAGACCTTAAGAAAAGAATAGCCAACTTTCCTTGCCAAGCCACACATCTTTTAGCATTTTTCCATCTAAGATGTTTGATGGACTTTGATTGATTAGACAGATAGTTGTATCTATGGTGGCACCCCAAAGATGCAAAGGGAGTCCAGCATAGAACTCTCATGCTTCTCGCTCGCTTTAGGATGGTCCTGTTCATTCTCACTGCCACCACACATTCTGTTGTGATGTCTTTGGCATTGTCTTAATCTTTCTAATTCCCCCTTTTTCACAATATAAGTCAAACTCTTTATTGCAAGATTCTCTGCCTATTATCCGACAAAAGATATTTCAATCTCAAACTTGTTTCATTCTCAACTTGGGCTTTTCATATCTTGAAAATGTTAAAGGCTTTTGATTTTTCTTAATAGTATAGATCCATATCTTCCCACTAAAATCATCAATGAAGAAGGTAACAAAATAGAAATTACCTTCAAAAGATTTACCAAGGTTTGCCCCTAAACATCCGTATGAATCAACTCCAACCTTTTGGATTTCATCTTTTGCCCATTCTTTGTAAAGTTGACCTGTTTCTGTTTACCTAAAACACAATCTTCGCAAAGACCAAAGGTGCAGGATCAATTATATTTGTCAACACCTTCTTGGAATGTAAGATCCTCATCTCCATCTTGCTCAAGTGACTAAGACTTCTATGCCATAAAGTTGTTGTCGTCCATTTCTTCTCAGCGGCCAAATAAAATAAATGGATCTACCTTGGTAGAACAATCGAGTAAAGTATACCCATTGTCTTCCCCATGATCACCACCAATACTCCTTTGCTGATCTTATGTTGAATGTTTTCAAATGTGATCCTATAGCCCTCTTGAGTCCAGCTTGTTAACAAATATGAGATTCTTCTTCAATTCAGGTCTATGCCTGACCACTCCTTGAGAATAAGTTTACCTTCATCTATGCTACCTTCAAATGAATTACTCAATTACACTTCAATTTTGCGCTTCTGACCATTGCCAATTGTTACATATCCAAACTCACCCTTAACAAAATCACAAAACTATTCTTGGTGGGAATGACAATGAAATGAAGCACCTAAATCAATATACCATTTATCTATTTTGTAATCATCATGAACAAATAAATAAAGTTTCCCTTCATGACCATCTACAACATTAGCTATATTCTTTAACACGCTCAGAGACAATCCTTCCTCTAGATGTCCTTCCTTGTCACAAATACAGCAAGTAAGCTTACCCTGCAATGTTCCTTCTCTAGATGTCATTTCTTGTCACAAATCCAACAAGTAAGCTTACCCTTGAATTTTCCTTTAAATTTATAGTGCCCTTGATTCTTAGGACCTCTACTTTGTCTTGTTCCTCTTTCTTTGCCCTTGCCTTTATCCATCGATAAAGTTGTGCCCGAGATGGTTGGTGTGCTATCTACCATGCTCCTTTTCATCATCTCCTAATTCAAGATTGCACTTAACACTTCATCAAACTTTAGTTGAATTACCGCCTCCCAACTCCCCGGCAAAGAATACATGAACATTAAATATTTAATCATGCACAAATTAAAGGTCATCTCCACATATTCAAGTTGTGCCCAAATTTTATTGAAATCTTTCAAATGATTAGTAATAGATTTACCTTCAGGCATCCCTAAATAGACACGCTTCCTCAACAAAAATAACCTGGTAAAGGTTGATAACGTCTCATAAACACTATCTAATGCCTCCATCAACCCTTTGACGGTTGTCTGTTTAGAAACATTAAACGTCACTAATTGTGTTAAACACAATCAAAACGATAAGAAAGGCTTGCCTATCCAACAAGGCCCACTCCTCGAGTGACATCTCTTCTGGCTTCTCGTATAGATGATCCTCAATCTGCATCCTCTACCATTGATAATTTGTTCCATCAAATTTTTCAATCTTCCCAGTCTTGGAAGTGTCCACCATGACTCCCACTCAAATCAAGATCCGATTGAATGAGACCCAAATTTCCCACAGACGGTGCCAATTATTGAGAAAAATTCCCAAAGTTGGAGATCAACAATAGTGAACACAGATATGAGAAAATAATGCTTGAGAAATAAGATAAAACAAAAATAAAAGATTAGATATTTCACTTGGGAAACTATCCTTTTATCGAGAGTCAAAAATCACAGGATAATAACCAACAATTTATTACTTCAACCAAAGATTACAGTCTATCAAACATATAGAGATGTATAAGAAAATTACTCACCCAACTTATACAATTGAGATTATAAGATTTCTTTATCTCAATTCTCTATATAAGATTAAACTAGTAAATAATATTTTTCCATTTTTTATCTCTATTTTTTTATTTCTTTCTCTTTTTTCTCCCTTTTAGAATGAAACAAATGAGTTTATATATATATATATATATATATAGCTTTGAGGCCCTCCATCTTCATGGTACATGCAACAAACAATCACTTATGTTTGGTATTTTAAAATTCTTTTAATATTTTGAGTATGATAATGAGATACATATTATTAATATTCATAATTATAAATATTAACAAAACTTCTATTATATACCCATAAATTGTCTGGATTACCACTGTCTCTTATGCCTATTTTGTTCAAACTTAAACTTAATAAATCACAAATTTAAGAACTAAAAATAAACCTTCATATTCTAAACCCGAAAGAATAATGAACTGTGAGTAACTAGCTTGCAAAGACATCTACTCAATTCTACTAATTAAAGACAGACAACTTGAGAGAGCTATTCGAGAATTAACACATATTTTTAGCAAATGCTATGGTTGATACTAAATTAATTTTGAAAAATACTTGGAGACAGATTATATGGATGAGCAGTGAAGTGCTTGAGTACCTACTTATAATAGCAGCAAGTATTATTTGAGCGCCGAAACGTACAATTTATTATATTTATTTTCTCAATTTCAACTTAATAGGTTCGTAGGCTCTTACATCCACATACGTTTATACGAGAGATGTGTTTTCATGGACCCCAATGGCATTTCTTTTCTTGATTATTACGTGGTTCACATAAAGCCTTCTTGAGCTCCTCCTTAGAATTGATATATTTTCTTTATAATCCAAACAGGGATTAGCATATTTGAAGAGCATCAAATATGTTCGGTTGAGAGAGCATCAACTCCACCCAATATGCATTCTATTCTAACGTTTCCTTTTCCATGCAAAACTTCCCCATCTACGATTCTATCATGGCTTCTCATTCCCTCGATTTAACTCCTCGCATCCTGTTGCCTTGCCGTAAATAGGAACTACACAACGTTGCTAGTGTTCAGAGATTCCACTGTCAGCACCGGCAGCAGCAACTATATATTAAAACAGTGGCCAAGGCCAGCCACCATCCCTACGTCATAGCTTGAATCCAGCCAAGGATACCGGCAGATTCTCCGACGGCAAGCTCTGTGCCGGATATGCTCGCATCATGGCTGGGTATCAAGGATTTTGTGCCACCATAATTGTCCCCTAATCTTTCAGATCATGATGATGTCATTGTTGGAATGTGCTTAGGATTGTCGGCCTCTGGATTTGATGATGCAACTGCTGCTTTTCCCTCTCAATCTCCGCGTCCAAAGAAGTGGTGATATTCAATTCATATTTGAACCAGCTTCAAAGAGTGGTAAGACAGAAAAAAGCTAAAGAGATTATCCACATTGCAATTATTTAGATAAGTACTGGGAACAACAATATCCTTATAGAGCAGATTAAACTCGGCCGTAAAAAGTCTGAGTACATAGATTTGATAGTACGTCAATATCTAATTTAGAGTTCTTGATGGTTGTCTTGTCAGCATAATATGAAAAAGAGGAGAGAATCAATCAATGATATAAAATTCATACCCGAGTTGTACAAGATCGATATGGCGGATGATGAACTCAAGACCCAAACTGAACAGCGACCAAGCTACTCCCAAGCTCCTTATTCATCCCCTTGGCTCTCATTAGCTTTCTCAGCTCCTCAACCTTTTCCCAATTTCCTACCGCAGCATAGAAGTTTGAGAGTGAAACATAATTCCCAGGTTTATCCGGCTCAAGCTCAAACAAAGCATCAGCAGCATACGCCCCTCTCACCATATCCATGTTCAATCTACAACCATTGAGCAAAGCTGCCCAAACTTCCCCTGTTGGCAAAGTCCCATTTATCTCCATTCTTCTGAAGACACCCCACATTTCCTCCACCTTCCCTGCTCTTCCCAACATATCAATGAAACAAGCGTAATGCTCAGGACCTGGCTTTAGCCCATATTTATCTGACATTAGCAGAAAGCATTTCCTTGCATCTTCAACAAGCCCACAATGGCCGCAAGCAGCAATCACAGTGAGAAAAGTCACCTCATTTGGAGGTGTATTTCTTCCGTGTTCCACCTCAACCATTCTTTGGAATAGCTCAAGTGCTTCCCTGCCTCGTCCATGGCTTCCATAGGCGTTTATCATGCCTGTCCAAGTCACCACATTCTTGTTGCTAATACAGATCAAACACCCTGCGTGCTGCATGAACCATACCACACTTTGCATACATGGTAAGCAGAGCATTGCACAAGAGAACGTTAGTTTCCAAACTCAGCCGCAATACAACCGCATGGACTTGCTTCCCGGAGTTGAGATCACAGCTCTCAGCACAAGCAGCAAGAATGGTGGTGACTGCAATAGCATTTGGTGGAAGTTCTTT
This sequence comes from Piper betle, assembly GCA_033002965.1. Taxonomy (NCBI): domain Eukaryota; kingdom Viridiplantae; phylum Streptophyta; class Magnoliopsida; order Piperales; family Piperaceae; genus Piper; species Piper betle. The sequence goes on along the minus strand of JAURVB010013853.1, from coordinate 139,515 downwards.
CATCATGGAGAAAGCAGCAGCATACTTCCCATTGCGCACACATCCAGAAAGCAAAGCATTATAAATGGTTTCATCCTTCTCACATCGCAAAGTATTAAAAACTTCAATGGCATCAGAAATCAAACCACAGTCTGAATAGAAATCCACAAGGGAGCTGCCGAGAACCACTCGACTCGTTGCCTGCAACTATTGTCAAAGAGTGAATTTGCTTCCCTTGCTCAATGGCACGAAGCTCACAACAAGCTTTTAGCACAGAGCTAAGAGTAAACCCACTGATCTCAATACCATTCTGCTGCATTTGTCGAAAAACAGAGATGGCACCAGCTGGAAGCCCACGTCGAACAAACCCTGAAACCATGCAGTTCCAAGCAACCATGTCCTTGATTTCCATCTCTTCAAAAGCAAGAACAGCACTCGGCAAGGAGCCACTTTTGAAATACGCATCAACAAGAGCAGTTTGCACCACAGTTTCAGCCGAAAGGCCCAGCTTAAAAAATAACGCCATGTACCTCCCCGGCAAGCTTGACGAGGAAGGCATGGCCGAGCAAGCACTCAGTAAGGAAGTGAAGGTATACCCATTGAGGGGAAGGCCTGAGCGGCTTGTGTGAAGGAAGCAGTTCCAGGCCAAGGTAGGTCTATACGACGGCGGGGCATTTCGTCGAGAAGGTAATGGGCTGAGACGGAGAAGAGCCGCTGGTAAGCCACCAACATTGGGAATGGTCGTGGAAATTGCATCGGTGTACATGATGGAGAGGTTCAATCACAATGTGTGGCCTGCATGGCGCAGATGAGGACGTACAAATATCTCTCTCCTTCCTATGTTCTACCCTTTTCTGAAAACAGCATCCGATTCAAAACAACATCCTATGTTCTCTCTTTTCATCAGATCATAGACTCAATTAAATGCAACTAAAAATTTGACAGAAGCAAACATACGAGGAACGTCAACAACGCATTGACAAAACAGATTCACCTGCCTCACCAACATCTGCCAATCCTGAAAAAGCAAACGACATAAAAAATAAAAATAAAATAAAATAAAATAAACTGCAAGCTCATAACTACGAACAATTCAACATTCAAAAACCAACAAGTCGCAATCTTCTGGAGAATGAATACATTTCATTCCGCCTATCCTACTCAAAACTATGTACCCAGGATCAAGGAGTTGCAAACTCGCAGAGAGGCTTACGGCAAGCATAGACGGAGAAGCTCGAGGGTTTCGGCGGAGGTGCGGTAGGCGACGCTGCATGGGGTTGCCCGAAGGTTGGCGGAGACGAGAGGAGGCGGCAGCGGCGACTGAGGTAGGCTCGCAGGGAGGGGATTCATTTTTAGCTGTTTTACCGGTTTCTTTTATTTTTTAAGATAATTTTGTCGTATATTATTTACCCTTATTTATTCCAGTTACGTCTCGTATAATTTATATAAATTATATATTTAATTGGAATATTTTTTTAATGGGTTTTATAAAATAATATTTATATATATTAAAAATAAGATGCATAAATTATAAATAATAGGTTAGGTAAAATTTTATCATTTTTTAATATTATTATCACCTAATTTTAAATTTTTAAAAATGTAAAATTTCATAGATATTTTAAAATAAAATTTTATTATAATCACTTTGATAATTAAATTGAAAATATTAAAAATATTAGATTATGTTGAAAGTTTATAATTACCCTTATTATTTATTGTTTTATTTATTTATGTAATTTTTAGATTGTGGTGGGACTACTAAATTACCCAAAATAAAAAGTATATTTTATATAATCTATATAAGGTGTAACTCATATATATATATATATATATGTATATATATGTGTATATATATATATATATATATATATATAGTTTTATTTATTGATAAAAAAGGATTTCAATAGTGGTATGAGATTAAAAGTAAGAAAATTAATTAATAAAAATATAAAAAAACCTAAACAATACAGTAAAAATATTTTGTAGGTCACATGTTTAAATCTAGCTATCCTCAATTTTTTAAGAAATAATATTAATAATACCTTTTACACATGGTCAAGAGTTTGAATCCCACTTACATCAATTTATTTAAAAATAATAAAAATATTTTTTATATTAGAAGGTCTCGAGTTCGAACCCAACTAACCCTAATTTATACTTGTTTTGAAATATATATAATAAAAAAATTAAATAATTGTAATTCACCTATTTGTTCAAATATGATATATTTTTAAAGTTAATTACATTATATATCTAAGATATTAAATTATTATAATATATCTAATTATTCAATGAAAGTTTATGTATAAAATTAAAATTTATCCGATATAAATCATATATGACGCGACATTGTACCTAGTATTTTCAGTTAAATAGTTTTAAAAGCACAATTTCAATCAAATGTTCTCTATGTGGTTTTAAATACCCAATTACAACAAGATGACGCAAGTTGATCGATCGTATCGTTGTCAATAGCAAATCAAAATTGAACTATCATTTTAACCGGTTGCGGTTTGAACCAAATTATATGTTCATATGAAAATTAAAAGAATAATATATTAACACTTACTAATAAAAGGAGAATTCAAAGTCGGGCTCTAAAATAAAAGAGATTTAATTTATCAAAATATTATAAACTGAAAATAATATTTATTTAATTAATTAAGGTATATTTTTAAATTTGTTAAGCTTAGAGCTTAATATTTTAAAATTAAAGTCTATCTTTAAGGTCAACATCTAAACCTAATATATACCCGGTATCTTAATGATCTTCACAACAATTTCTACCAAATTATTATTATTACTATTAGGAAAAAAATAAGGTGAACTACACTTTATATAGTTCAATATATAAGCTGCATAGTATATTTGAACCTTCTTTAGTGGGTCTCATAAAGTGATAAATACATTTATTAAAAGTAAAGTACACATAAGTAGAAAGATTGATAAAATTTTACTTTTTTGTCATCATTATTGTAAATCCCAAAAATAACTAGGTTATTTTATCTTGAACAAATCTTAAATATTATTAAATTAAATATTTATGAATTGTTTCTAATAAACTTTATTTATTGTGTTTTATTAACTGTCTTTTCGTATTTCGTTGTTAGTTATCTTTTCACATTTTAAAATTAATCTCCTTGGTTATAAATAATAGTGTTAGAAAAAGAATTTTTGAACAGGGTAAACTACATCGTCCATTTTGCCTTCAAGTTTAAGCGTATGATATATGAGTATCATATGTTTAATTGTATTTTCCTCCATTTATAATAAGGTTAAATAAGTTGATAAGTATGTATGCAAGCATGTTACCATCAACTAAACTTCTGATTATGTGTGTTTATGATAGTTATATGCTATGTTGAGTTATCTAGCTACACGTGGTGCCTTTGTGTGTTTTGACACAATATGTATGGGTTTAGTTGGTCATTGAGCCAATGCTTTTGAGATCCTCTTTCACGAGGTTTGTACAATAGTAGTTAAACTTAAAGGTTTTTTAACTTCAACATTGAATTTCAGTCTGCCCTTAAACTGAAAAAAATTGGATGTTGCATGTGGTATCAGAGTGAACCAAGTTTTGTATTGTATAAATAGTGGTATGTCAAGAATCATAAAAAAAATTAACGTAGGTGGAATGCAATATCCCCCAAAAGTTATGTTAGTCTCAATTTTAATACTTATCAAGGTACGATCAAATATATTTGTGTGGATATTACATGTAATTAAGATATTACTTAAGATGTAGGATGATTGAATAATTTTCTCATTATAGCATTAATATATTTTTTAGGACAAAATTCCCTTAAGCCCCAAAAATAACTAGGTTATTTTATTTTTAAACTAATCTTAAATATTATTAAATTAATTAAGTTTTATTTATTATATTTTATTAATTGTCTTTTCATATTTTATTATTAGTTGTCTTTTTATATTTCAAAGTTAACCTTCTTAATTATAAATAAGGGTGTTAGAAAAATAATTATTCAAACAGGTAAACTGTGTCAACCCCTTTGCCTTTGGCTCTCTATAAAAAGGGCTAAGGTTAAGGATAAGATATATGACAGTGCTCACAATATGTCTATTTCCTTCTCTATTTCAGCATCTTTAGTCATCCCTCTGAAAGCCGTTTCATATAATTTTTAATGGTGCATTATATGTTTGATTGTATTTTTCTCCATTTATAATAAGGTTTAATAAGTCATTAAGTATGTATACATGCCTATTACCATCAAGTAGATTCCGATATATGTGTATATTTATTATAGTTGTATGATCCATTAAGTGGCTGCACGTGATATTTTTGTGTGTTCTGGTATAATATGTATGATTTTATTTGGTCGTTGAGTTGTTGCAGTTTATGTTTTTGAGATCTTTGAGGTTTGTACGATAATAGTTAGGTTTATATGATGATAGTTAAATTAATAGTTTTTTTTTGAATATTTACATCGCATTTTGATTTGCCCTTGTATTAAAAAAATTAAAATGTTACATGTGGTATTAGAGCAAACTAAGTTCCCTATTGGATAGATAGTGGTATGCTAGGAGTTATAGAAAAGATTAACGTAGGTGTAATATAATATCTCTCAAAAGATATGCTACTCTTACATCTAATACCTACTAGGCTATAATCCAATGTATTAGTGAAGATATTACAAATGATATTTAAGATATTAGACGATTAAGTAATTTTCTCATTATGGCCTTATATATTTTTTAGGACAAAAATTTCCATATTCGAATATTGTAAAGTCTCAAAAATAATTAAGTTATTTTATCTTGGAACAAATTTTAAATATTATTAAATTAAATAAGTTTTATTTATTATATTTTCGTATTTTGTTATTAGTAGTCTTTTTGTATCTCAAAGTTAACCTCCTTGGTTATAAATAAGGGTGTTAGAAAAGGAATTACTCACACGGCTAAACTACATCATCATCCCCTTTGCCTTTAGCCTTCCACAAAAGGGCTAAAGTTAAGTGTACGATATATAAGAGAGCTCACGTATTTCTATTTCCTCCTCTATTTCAACATCTTTAGTCATTCCTTTGAAAGCCGTTGCATATAGTTTTTAACGGAGCTTCGTATGTTTCAATGTATTTTTTTCCTATTTATGATAAGGTTTAATAAGTCATTAAATATGTATACGGGTATATATATATGTTTAAAATACATTGTATACTCCGTTGAGTTATCCAGACTATACATAATATTGTTATATATTCTGACACAATATATATAATAATTATGTATGTATATATGATTTTAATTAGTCGTTAAGTGGTTTCGATATATTATTTTGAGATCCGTTACCATGAGATTTGTACGATAATAATTAAATTAATAAATTTTTTAACTTTAACATCGTATTTTGGTCTGCGCTTGGACAAAAACAATAGGATGTTACAATTATGATCTATTTTTAGTTTTTTTTAAAATATAATAATTATCTTCATTATTTAATATTTATTTATCTATATAAATTTTAAATAGTAAAACTTGATAAATTGATTTAAATAAAACATATAATTCATATAATGGGTTGTAACTCTTGTATATAAGACATTTTATCACCTTTTTTATCCCAAATGAGTGTGGCACGGTCCTATGGGCAGCTCTGATGCACGAATCGGCCGATTCCGTGCGGAATCGGCCGATTTAAATCGGATCGGCATCGCGCCGATCCGATTTCGGGGCCGAATCGGTCGGCCCCGAATCGCCCGAGTTCGGCCGATTCCGACCGATTTAACTCGGAATCGGAATCGGCCGATTTAAATCGGAATCGGTTTTTTAGGAAATTACTAAAATACCCTAGGTATGATTTTTATTAAATTATTTAAGCATGGGTAAAATGGTAATTTGGATTTTAAAAACCTAAAATCAAACCCGCTCCCCCACACCGCCGCCGCTCGTCCGCCCGCCGCCACCCCGTTTCCGCCCTCCGCCGTGCGTCCCCGACTCCGGGCTCGCCGCCGACCGGGCTGCCGACCTCGCCGCCGACCTCGCAACGTCGCCGCCGACGTGTGGCCGGACCGAATCGGGCTGTGACGCACGAATCGCCGCCGACTCCGGGCCGCCGACTGTTCGTCCGACCGGGCTGCCGACATCCTCCGACATCGCCACCGCGAGACTCGCCGCCGACCGGGCCGCCGGCGGCGGCGGGGGTAAAGAGCGGAGGGTGGCATTCTCGTAATTAAAAGTTGACTCGAGTCTAACTCGAGTTAAAAATAATAATTAATTCTAAATAATTTTAAAAAAATCTTAAAAAATATTTAAAAATATCATAAACTATAATACACAGAATAATATCAAAATAACATCAATACCTAATCTTAATATATTTATATTATGAATTGTCAAATTATTATATATGACCGATTAAACTAATTTGGACCGATTCAACTGAGACCGATTCAGACCGATTCCGATTCCGACTCCCTGGAAAACCGATTCCGATTCATGCAACCATGATGGGCAGTGGTGGGCAATGGCATTAAAAAGAATTAATGAAAAATTTTGAAAAAGGCATCTCATCAAAATTTTCTCTTTGCAAATCATTTCTTCTTCCTCTTTTTTTTTTTGCTAAAGCTTAAAATAATTTATTTGCTTGATAAGTAGAAGAATTGAATATTGTTGGTGGCTTTGAGAACAATTGAAACAAAACTAATTTCATTTGTAATATTATTCAAGTCCAAGGAGCTAAATTAAATTAACATCTCGGAACTTAAATAGGAGCAATCTTTTGTTTGGCCGGCGGCTGAAGTCTCATAGATTTAATGTCACCAACAAGCTTGTCCAGATTGGAAGAAGACGACCCGCCGATCCCAGCAGCCATGGCAGCCACCCCTGCATACCTCCTAGCAGTTTCCTGCAACTCCTCCCCTTCCATCAACGCCACCACCATCCTCTCCACCGTCTTCCTATCGCACTGGTCCTTCATGTCCAACCCCAACCCCCACACCTCGCCCACGAACCGGCTGTTCACCTGCTGGTCGGCGAAGAATGGCCAGCAGAGCATCGGCACGCCGGCGACGATGCTCTCCAGCGTCGAGTTCCAACCGCTGTGCGTCAGGAACCCGGCCACCGCCGGGTGGTTGAGCACCTCCTCTTGGGGAGCCCATTCCACTATACACCCCCTCTCCCTCGTCGCCGCCACCAGCTCCGCCGGCACCTCCCTCTGATCATCTTCTTCGGCGACGACCATGTCCGGGCGTCTTGCCCAGAGAAACCTGTAGCCGGAGCCGACCAGCCCATGCCAGAACTCCATGAGCTGGCTCTGGGTGACAACGGTGTAGGTCCCGAAGCTGGCATAGACCACTGACTTGGGCGGTTGGGCGTCCAGCCATGCTACGCAGCTCCTATCTTCTTCTCTCAAGCTCGAGGTGGCGGCGGCGGGAAGCTTCGACCGGAGGAGGGACTGGAGGGGGCCGAGGGTGTAGATGGTCGGGCAGTGGCTCCTGATATGGGAGAGGACAGGGCCCTCGAGGTCTTCCAAGGTGTTGAGAATCAAGGCCGACGCTCGAGTCGAGCTCCGAGTCTCGAATATCACTTCTCCGATCGTCTTCTCATCCAGCAGTTCTTTCCCCCTGCAAAACCTTGGAAGGTCCCTCCGGCGTAGAATCGCCTCCATTGCGGGAACACTTCGTATTCCCACATCCATGTCCGCCCCATCTTCAATACACAATCATAAAATGCAATTGATGATCTATTGTTAATTAGTATCACAAAATTGAATAAATCGATTCAATTGTAATCACGTGTATTGAAAGATAGATTCAATTGTATGATGATTACAATGTTTTAGCTAGAGGTGTATTGTAAACGAATGAGTTGTACGAAGATACATTGTTATAGCAGGTATAGCAAAATGGATTCAATTGTTAGATGTGATGATAAATGAGCAAGTACCAGGAAATGGTAGCTCGCCGGCGTCGATGATGTCGGGTATACAAAAGTACGCCCAGAAGGCGCATGCACTGATCGTGCGAAACGCGACGATCGGAATGAGAAGCTCGGCTGCCACATCTGTGGTGTAAGAGATCATGATTCCATCGACAACGATGCAGGTGACGGGCTCGGAGCGGCGGCGGGAGGAGAGAAGCAGGTCGCGGAGCAGCGGGGCGGTGTTGGCCTTCATGGACTCGAGCACCTCCCCGATGACGCCGGCCGTGCGGGGGTGGTCCCTGGGGAGGCCATCGGAGATGGAGCTGAATCGGAGGGAGGGGGAAAGGCGGCTGAGGCCTGGGTTTCGGAGGAGGAGGTGGTGGTTGCAGTCGAAGTTGAGGAAGGTGACTCGGATGCCGGAGATGGAGAGCAGCTGGGCGAGCTTCAACATGGAGTTGACATGGCCTTGGCCGGAGAAGGGGAAGATGAGAACATGAGGAAGAGTCGCCAATCCCATTTCCATCTCCTTCCCTATCACTTCTCTTCACTTCGATGGTCACCCATCACTTGTTTTCTTGCTTAAATAGTGCAATAATGCATGCGACGGCTTAACTCGTAGTTCTAAATTTTATTTTTACTCTAAAAATTTTGGCATCTAACCTCATCGATTGATTTAATAATTAATTTTTTAAAATATTAAAATATACTAATTTTTTTAAATAATCAAATTAATATTTTCAAAAAATATAAATTATATATTTATTAATTTTAAATATTAAAAGTAATATAAATTAATTTTATATAATTATCTTTTTGTATATATAATTAATAATTTAATATAAATAACCTTTAATCGGCTTCAAAGCGACCCCTGAAATGACGATACTCTATGATATTTTGTGAGGAGTCTGAATTTTAAATTCTTTTAAATATAATATAAATTTACATCTATGAAATGAAACCATTGAATCATGCACATCATCCTTGCGATTGGGTGACCGATGAGAGGTTCCGTTTCCAAATATATCATCTTAGCTTGTCTTGATCACAAATAATAGCTGTGTTGTCCCAATCTTTCCAATATTTATGGCTGTCAAAGGTGCATGGATGTTTCTAGAGTAGAGCATCGACAAAGCAAGTAACTTTCAAATAGAATTACTCCCATAATAACTACAAAACTAATCTAATAAAAGTTTGAAACACTCTTTGTTTTTCTTCTTTTTTATACCCATTACTCAATTTATACATCCTCAACCATGGCACTACTGCAATTTGGAGCCCATTGGTTACCAGCTTGCTGCAACTGTGAATATTTACGCAAGCAGCAGTATTTGCCCTGTTGATATAATAATAAATATCCTTACTAGAGAGGATAATATGATGTTTATGGAAGTAAACTCAAATCTAAAATTTTTATTCCACAGAATAAATATTCTCAAAGAGACAAAAATTTGCTTGGACAAAAAATGTATCCGAATTCAGAGCCATCTACACGGGGCTCACGTACACGGGGCTCACGTGGGGCTGCTCATACGAATGGAATCAACTCTCGGAGTTCGGCCCGATCATATCAAGAACTGTGTAGAGTGGGTGACTCCCCAATGATATGACATACAGTAACACTCAAATCTGATGTGGATGAGAAGACTGTTCTTTTATTTTCCTGACAAAAACCCACGTGGGAATGCTGATGCCCAATTGTATTTTGATTACTCGCATTGAAATTAGTGATTATATTTCGGTGTTAGAATTCTAATACTTAAATTTAATGCATAGTTACCAAGACAAGAATAGAGGTTTTATTAAATTGGAATAAATTAATTTAAATTGGTCAAGAATTAGTTCATTTAAATTAGTCTAAATCAATCTAATATAAATATTTGATAATTTATAAAATAAATACATAAAATATATAATTACATAATTTTTTAATACAAATACATAAGTTTATAGTTTAATATAAATAAAAATAATAATTACTATTTATCATTATAAAATTACAATTTTATAAGGGTAACATTTGATATATCATCATTTGTACTCTATTAAATTATAATAACAAGTCATTAATACAAATTTATAAAATCAAGGTTTCACACAATTTTACATGTTTAAAATTAAATTATAAATTTATTATCTGACGCATCTTCTAAGTTTGAATTACTATCACCAATAGGAAGAGTCTAGCTATCACCCGCATTAATACGAGACCCTTGTGTCAAAAAAGGCATAAAACTCTCAATCATATGAAGTCCCTCAGGTATAAGAGGCATAAACAAATTTTATTGTGAGTTAATAAATATACTAATGTCAACATTAAGTCCATTAGGAAGAGGATGTAAAGAAAAATTATTAGACGCAGTAGAACACGATCCAATTGCAATTGCATTGTTTGACATATAGGCAGTGGTTGTTCATTCAAAAAACTCATGTCAGTCAAACACGCTAGCTAGTTATATACTTCCACCTGAAGTATATATATAACAAGCTAGCTAGTATAACTCATGTCAGTCAGGCACAAAAATTCTATCAAGGGGGAAATTGCATAGGACATCACAAAATCTGAATGAATCAAAGTACGATCATACGAGAAGCTATGGGGTACAAAGCTTAAACAATTGAGGTTGATCATTGAAAATCAGAAGACAGTGTCCCAATATGCATAATGCATCAAGTAATGCAATAAATACCTTCCCAAACTTCTGATCGGGAACAATGCAGCTCAAAATAGTCTTCAATCCAGGTGCAAGCTCATCAACAGTAACCATTGCAAAGAGCTGAAAACATAAAAACAAAGCCCTACCCACATTAAGCTTTTAGCAAACAAGATTAACGTGAACAAAAATCTAATGGAACAAAAATCTAAAAGTTTACTTCTTACATTCGTGTTTGTGTCCACTTAAATGTCAATAGTTACATTCTTGTTCTTCAAGTGTATGTTGACATCAGCTAGGAATATGTCACCCTTTTTCAAACTACTTGCGGTAATAAGCCTGCAATAGACATCGCATAAATAAAAATACAAAGCATGCAAATGCATCAATCCTTCATTTTGACCAGTGTAGCACAATGTGATAGACTTGGAGATGGAAGAGAGTGAAGAACTCTCGTAAGCTAGAAAAAGGATATAGTGCAGAAATAACTGAAATGGCTGGGTACAAGGCAGGCAAAAGGAACGCTGACACACAGACATTATCTCGCAGGTAAAAGAAACGTTAAGGCAAAGGTGTCGTCGGTGGAGGGAAGGTCGAGGCACAAGGGGGCAGGGCGGAGGGAAGGCTGAGGCACACGAGGAGCGGTGAAGGGAGGGGCGACGCACACAGGAGCGACAGTGGAGGAAGGCCGAAGCACATGGGGATAGTGGTGGAGGGAGGGGCGACACACACGGGAGCTGTAAAACCCGTGACTCGAGTCAGAGTTTTACGGGAGTGAACCAGTCGGTTCAACCGTTGGTTCGAGTCGAGTCAGCTTCATGGACCGCGAGCTGAGTTGAGGCCAGCTGTGAGTTATGAGCGATGAGGGTCATGTATGCTCAAGTGTACGATGATAACGTCTAAAAGATGATGAAAAATGGGTTATCAAGTATATGGAGGTATACAGTATTGATTGTTATTTTTATTTTATCGCAGAATAGTTTTAGGCCGAATAACGCATTAGGACGCGTTGGATTATATTCGGGTGGGTTATTAGTTATAGAGCATGCCATTTGGATGTTGTTGTGTTTGTTTAATTTTATGGGATTTTTCCATATTTTTCTAGATTTTTTTTAGAATTTATTACGAACTAGTTATTATTTTGACTCGAGTAGGAATCGAGTCAATACTTAATTACAAAACTGCCATTGAGGGTATTTTTCTCCCTCCCGACACTTACCCTCCCAAAACCCTGCCGCCGCCGTGTGCTGCCACCGCCGCCATCGCACTGCCGCCGAGCAACGCCGCCCCGCCCCGCCGTGCATCGCCGTGCCGCCACGACCCACCCCGGCCACCGTCTCGCCGCCACGACGCCGGAATCGCCCCACAAGCCGCGACGCCCTCCCTCGTCGATTCGCCGCCGTCTGGGCCGCTCCGCCGCCGCTGTGACCCCGACGACCACCCCCTCGCCGTCGCCGACGTTTCCCCATCATCCCGACCGCCGTCGAGGCCGGCCGCAGCCCCGATCGGAGCACGCCGCCGCCGCCACCCATTTTCGACGCCGCCGCCGACGGCCATCGCCGCCCCGGCTGCTTTGTTTGACACCACCATCGGACCAAGCTCGTCGAGCTGGTGCCGATAGACCCCCTGATTGCCCCGTCCCGAATCATCGCCGGAAAACCGCCGGAATCGCGGAAAACCGCCGACACTCGCCGGAAACCGCCGGAACCGCCGGAAAATTGGATTCGTGGGAAATTCGCCGGATCATCCGCCGAACGCACCCGATCCAATCTGATCGGACTTCGGACGCCGCTAGGTGCCGAATTCGAGTTTCGAGCCACGAAACGGAAACCCTAGCCGTCGCCGATTTTCGACGACGCGAGGTATAATTTATTTTAACTTAATTATTTGAAAGTATTGATTATTAGAATTGCATGCTAGGATTGGTGAATTGTGTGTTATAATAATATATATAAATGTAGATTTGATTAAGGATAAATTGTGAAATTTGTTTGATTGAGTGGTGTTAAAAATGGAGGCTAAGAAACTAATTAGGGTAACTAGGTAATGATCATGATCTAATGCAAACTAGCCTAAGTAGACTTGCTAGAATTGATATAGGTTGATGTGTGTTGATTGATGCGTGATTGTGTTGATTGTGTGTGCATGCTATAGGATGTGTGATTCATCATGCGGGCGTTAGTTTTTAGCCTGATTGTGTAGGTACGGTGTAGGAGCTCGCCGCCTAGGCGCGTGGACCCGTTTGGAGCTTCTACCAGGTCCGTTTAGGACTCGTTCTCTGTTTTTACGCTACTCTATTGTGTATTTGATTTATCATGTGCAGGACGAGTTAAGTGGCGTTTTATCGGATCCCACTTAACTCGGGCCATTTAGCCAACAGTTTTTTTTCGGATTAATAACCCTCGAGGATGAGATCCCTCGAGTTTGTTTTCGAACTTCAGATCCAGCTCACGATGCCTTCGGGCCTATTGTATAAATCCCAACCCAGGCCTATATATGTATAGTTTTCGCGTTTTCGGTGAGAGATGGGATGAGGGTTACTTGCGGCCACGTCTTCAGATAGGGCGTGTGCTCGGAAGAGCGGGCTCTGGAGCTGGGGAGAACCCACTTCGTTCCCGAAGGATCCGGACAACTCCACCTTTGAGTTCCTCAAACCCGGAGAAGTGTGGAGGTTTACGGGTACTGCAATGCAGCGCATGTCTAGACTTGTGGTTCAAAGGGTACTGAAGGCGACTGCCTGAGAGTGCTCGGCCTTTGTGCTCAAGGCCAGGAGTAATATGGAAGGTGCAGAGGGCGGTAAGGAATGAAATTTGATGCGAGAAGCGATAGAGAAATGGCCAAGGTATGAGAATGAGAAAGAAAGGGGGACGCTGTCGACCCGAGCGGCGACGGCTCCCGTATGTGCCCTGATGAGAGTTCTTGAGGAAGTATATGGTTTTGATTCAACAGGAGAGTTTGCTCTCCTGTGCCAGATTGATATTAGTTATTTTCCGGGCCGGTAACACTCGTTACTGACGGTTTTTCTATATATATGTAGGTGAGGAATGCGAGCGATGAAAGCTGTCGGGACTGCGGAGGAGCAGCACGGAACCGCGCACACATGTACCTGCCGCGTGTAACGTATGTATAATGATGGTGTGTTATTGTTATGTAAATGATAATTTTGATGTGTTTGCTTGAATGAATTACTTGTTATGAAACGAACTGATAAATATGAATGAGTAGGGAGCCTTGGAGTTCAGACTCGGCTCGGGTAAAAACGAATGAGATAATGATTTAATGTCATGGTAGATTGTTATGTGTTATCGTATTTTCATAAAATAGTATATATTTTCTTTTGGTTTCTCATTTGTTGTTTTGTCTTATTTTGCTTGTACATCATAGCATGCATGTAGGACTCCGTTAGAACCCAATCGTTCCCATTCATGCATTTCATATTTGCATCTCCATCTTGAGACGCCGAGAGTAGATCCGGGTCGGCTTAACCGAATCTAGTAGATTAGCGAACGGTTCGGTCGCCGGTGACATTTCCGGGTCGGTTCACGGGTGAGCCGAAACGGGGTGTTACAGCAGTGGTATCAGAGCCAACTCTTGGCATATGTTCTCTGATACCAGCAGTGGTATCAGAGCCAACTCTTGGCATATGTTCTCTGATACCAATAGTGGTATCAGAGCTAACCCTTGGTTGATTAAGATGGTAGATGCATTACAGGTTACATGTGTGCCGAAGCTGCTCCGAGCTGTACCGACAGGTATTTTTCTGTCTTTATGTTTTGGTTCACAGATTTTCTTACCTAAGTCAGTGGTGTGACAGGGTGAGTAGATTAGAGTCAGGATATACGTAGCAGGATGGTGACACAGACCCGTCGGACGCAGATCAGGACCCCATCGCCTCCAGTAGTCAGACAGGATAGTCCCGACCATGGTCACAGTGACACAGCTTCCAGTCGACCTAGGACCACCATGCCACCAGCAGAGACGAGTGTACCGGTATCAGCTAGTCGTCGTACGGAGAGCCATCGCCGAGACAGTCGACGCGACAGTCACCGCAGTGGGAGTAGTCGACAGGAAAGGGATGCTGCAATAGCTAGGCTAGTTGAGGTTCAGATGCAAATGCAGCAGAATCAGGAGGAATTTAGGAGAGAGCTCAGACAGATAGCTCTATCAGTGGCTAGAGCAGAGAAGAGACCAGCCGTGGATGAAGAGGCGCAAGGAGAGCCAGTAGCGCCCATGGGCCCTCCGCCGCCGCCTCCTCCTCCACCGCTGCAACAGGGAGCTACCCCCGCAACAGCTCCTCTGGTTGCCCCACTTCAGGCAAGGATGAGACAGGACGCCAGTGGACCTGCGATAGCAGGTAGCGGGCAAACCGTAGGGGGAGTGGAGCAGTTGGAGGTGACAGTGTACCAGTTGGTACGGGATCACAGTTTCCTCGTTATGAGCAAGCAGAGGGATCAAATAGATCTGTAGACGTGAGGAGTTTGGAATTGTGGCAATATGAGAGATTCGTGAAGAATGGCGGACGACCTTTCTTTGGGAAGTTGGATGCTGAGGAGGCATTCCTATGGATATCGTCGGCCATAGGAGTGTTTGATAGTATGGCATGCCCCGTAGAACACAGAGTGCGCGTCGTCACAGGAGCATTCCAAGACGAAGCGAGGATATGGTGGAGTTCGGTGCAGAATTCTGTATTTGCTCATCGCCAGCCTCAGGACATCACTTGGGAGGAATTCAGAGTGGAATTCGATGGAAAGTATTTTCCACCAGATGTTAGGAGAAGGAAGGAACGAGAGTTCCAGATGTTGAGGCAAGGGCCTATGACAGTAGTACAGTATGAGACGAGGTTTAGAGCGTTGGAGAGATTTGCACCAGATTTGGTTCCAACCGAAGGAAGAAGAATAGAGCGCTTCTATGAAGGCCTCCATCATGAGATTCGGATGGCATACTTGGATAGGAAGTTTACTACCCTCGGTGACGTAGTGAGAGCTGCAGGTGAAGCAGAGCGGGTGATAGCTACACGACCACGTCGAGATGTCGACCAGAGGCAGCAACATCCGAGGCCATATCAGCCAGAGCAGGGGGCACAGCAGAGACGACGTGTAGATGCGCCAGTAGCCATGAGAGCCATGGATGGCCAGGTACAGGGCAGCTGAGCCCCATTCTATCAGAGTTGCCAACGCCATCACTGGGAGGGTGCAAGATATGATGCCAATATAAACGACACTTTACATTGTTTTCTATCATTGCCATTTTTTGTACGTTACGAAATGTATAATTTTTCTTTAACTTACATAGTTTTACTCAATTTCCTACTCTATAACTTAAAAAACAATAAATGAGATTAATACTTAACAAAAAGTGGGTAAAAAACCTAAAATTATACAGTTCGGTCAAAATGACCGCATGTTTCCTTTTGCGTTTCTTAAGAACATGTTTCCCTGAAGGTGTTAAGATCTTCCTCCTCGCTTCACATCATCAACAATTTGAACCTTCTAAGCCTCCTAGCTTTCTCACCCATTTATTGGTCCTTCCAACACTGCTGTGATTAAGCACTAGTACCCAACCGATTCTGTTTCCTCATTATCTCTAGTAGAATACCTCCGTGTCTGTAGTAAAATTCTCTTTTCTTACACTCTTCAGAACACCTCATCGTTTCTAATTTTCTCTATTCAGTTAATCCACTCCGTTTGTCTCAAACTCCAAATTTCCAGAGCCTCAAGCCTTTTCTCATCCTCCTTCCTTAGTGTCCATGTTTCTGCTCCATACGTAGCCACACTCCAAACAAAATACTTAGCTAATCTCTTCCTCAATTCCAAGTCAAGCTTGCTGCTGAAGATCCGTCTCTAGTTTCTATTGGTCTTCTTTGTCATTGATATCCTTACCCTGACCTCATTGGTGCACTTCTTATCCTCTGACACCAGGGAGCCAAAATACCTAAACGACTTTACTTGGTCCTTGGTATTTTTGGTTGGAATAACAAAAAGTGATTTTGGTGTTCCAAAATCACGTTTTTGGTTTAAAATGGAGTTAGCAGGTTAACAGTCTTAGCTGACAATATATTTCAATGGTTGTAAATCTACGAGTTCCATGATTAGAATTCAATTTGATTATAATTTTGTAACACGTTTGTGATTACTATTCATTTTACGAGGGCTATCCAGAAATTAGCAGACGTTTTTGTCTAGCGCGGTAGTGGGCGGGGCTAGAGCCGCCATCTTAGTGTCAAAAAATTTCTACGTTCAGTACGCATCAAGCTGTTGTAGCGGGACGTCCGTATCTTTCTTACTTTTCTTGCTGTGACTAGTTAAAATGTGCGCTGCAATAGAAAATCCCGCCACTTGCGAAGTGCGTTCAGTGAACGCAGTGAGAGCTTTGTCAAGCCTCTCGAACGAGGCTTGACAATTAATGCAGAAAGGTATTGTGAAACACTGCAAAAACTACGGCGGGCAATACAAAACAAGCGTCGGGGAAAACTTTCAAAAAAATTTTGTTTATTCACGACAATGCACGTCCACACACAGCCAATCGTACCCAACAGCTCCTAAATGGTTTTGGATGGGAGAAATTCAGTCATCCTCCATACAGCCCGGATCTAGCCCCGAGCGACTACCACCTCTTTCCAGCGATGAAGACGTGGCTCGCAACGCAGCGCTTCAATAGTGACGCCGAACTTACCGCCGGCGTTAACCAGTGGTTAAGTTCTCAGGCGGCAGATTTCTTCAATGTTGGAATAGAAAAACTTGTGTCACGCTATGATAAGTGCCTCAATTTAAATGGGAATTATGTTGAAAAGTAGCTTAAGAGTGTAGCTTTTAAATGTATATAATAAAAAATTTTTCTTTCACTTTGTTAATTTTTTATTTCAAAACGTCTGCTAATTTCTGGATAGCCCTCGTAAGTATCGCATAAAGATGGGAAGTAATGAAAAAAATACATTTCTGGACATTTTCCAAAATGATAAATTTTTTAAAGGTCACATATATGTTATTAAGTTTATTTTAAAAAAAAATTAAACGGTACATTTTTGGAATATATAAAAGTGTTTAGGTTTTAATTTTTAAACTATTTGAAGGTCATTTGTATTTATTTTTTGTTAACATTTGTTTTTTTTTCTAGCGCATTATGTTTATTTTGTGTTCCTCTGTATGTTTTTTGTTTGTTATAGCTTTGTTATAAGAATTTTTCATTTAAAAATTATTTTATTTATTTAGACTTACTGGATTTTATTAGTTTTAGTGATTGCAATAATTTTTTTCTTATGATTAGGTAGTTAACTTATTTTTTGCTTTTAAATAATTAATTTAATTCTTGGTGAGATTATAAAACCTTTTTTACTGAATTATTTTGATACAATTGTTGGTGATTTTATTAAAATTTCATTTTTTTATAATCGTACCAGTATTTTTATCTAAAACGTTAACATAAGTGTGTGTAAGTAATACTTTTTTACTTCATCGGCTCATTATTGGCAGAATTGCATGTTTAACTAATATTTGGTTTGTTTCAAAGATTTAAAATAAACTTATTGTTTTTATCAATGTCAATATCATTGTAATTTTGATTAGAGTGTTTATAAATTTTTTATTATATCTCAATAAAAAACTAATGGATGAGCAATCTGTTCTTTTTCATCGATTTATAGATTAGTTTATATTATTGGTGAAAGTTTTCAGTAATCTTACAAACGTAGATCTAAACAACTGACAATACTGTGTTGTTTGTTTGTTGAATTTCACTGTTTTATGGCTTATCCGATTGTGCTTTTGTGAAGTATTTATTTTAGCACCGACTGTTAGTTAAATAGTTACCATATGCGGCCTATAAGTTTGTCCTGACGTACAAGTCGAGTTTATTTTTGAAAGGTAATAAATGTAAATTTTTTAAACCCCTTTGACGTACAATACATGATAAGAATAGAGTTTTCCTTTTAAAATTTTCAGTTTATGAAAGTGAATTAATAAGTAGGGAATAGGATACTATTGGATGGAGTATTGCTAATGATAGCAGATATGAATCAACACTATTATGCTTAACAAGATAAACTTACAGTATTAGTGTGAAATGAAGATAGGAATCATTACTATTCTCTTTTAAAAACTCATAGTGTTGAACCACTAAACGTTCAAGAGTGTGAAAAAATAAAAAAAAATCTATTATTAAAAAAATTAGTTGAAATTTAAAATAATTAAAAAATTGCCGGGCGCCAAAGAATACATGAGATTCTTACTCAGGAATAAATTAATTAAACAAAGATTTAAAATTTGACAAAATCAGAATTTAATGATAAAAAAACTAATTATTAATATTACAAACACAAAGAATAGTAATTTATACTTTAAGTCATTTAATAAAACATTTGATAATAAAAAAAATATTAATTTTGAAGAGGTTTGAATATAAAAACAAAAGACTGAATAATATTATTTAGTTAGAACATAAACAAAAGTAATCCGTAAAAATGGTCATCTATACGCGATTGAAAAATAAAATCAAAATAAATGAAAGATATAAATTTGAAATAAAAAGTTATAATTACGACATGTAAATCGTGGATCGGCGGTTGTCGCTAAATGAAGAAAAATCGTTGATCTTGAAGCTTTTGACTAAACACTGTAATCGTGCACTCTTTGTAGACTAGATATAGCATAGAATATTTCAAAAAGTCTATTACGACGAACGTTGATGAAGAATTTTAACACTCTTTTAACTAAATTGAAGATTATAATAATTGAAATAACTTGATATTTGATAACTAAACTTTATGGACAGATAATCCTAGAATTACTGCCAACGGCTTATATAAACGACGAAAACTGTGAGCGGTGACAAACAATGAACGATAAGTCTAACGACTTTCTTCGGAGTTGACACACGACTGAAGAATAATTTCTCTGCTGGTCTTGAAGAAAACTTTCCCTAGCGACTGTGCCAAGTAGCCTGTATACCATATCACTATGTTGACCGTTTTGAAGATTGGTTACACACACATCATCTAATAATCATCATACTTCTTTAATTTGAGTATTAAAATTTTGTTACTTATCGCTTCTATCTTGTTGTTTCACGAAGTTGGCTCTACGAACTCTTTTTCCTTTGAAAACAGCCCTGTTCAATTTTTTGTTTTTTTTTATTGAATTTAGGTGTGATCCCAACATCTTCAAAAATAGGTCATGGTCGTCCTGAGGCCATTGCTGATCACAGACACAATGATTCTTTTCGGCAGTCAGAGGTATAGCAGGTTTTTTATCATGCTGAAATTTACAAATGTTTGTGATTAATCTCAGCAGTTTATTTATGTTTCATTATATAATACAGGCTATTGTGTTTTTAGGGTTCTGGTGATAAGAATAAATCTGGTGTTTCAGCAAATGGTGGATTGGGGATGGAAAGCTCAAAGTTTTGTAAGTACCATGCAGAAGCTACTGCTGTAAATGGCAATTCAAAAGTCGAAAGAGAGGAGGGTGAACTATCACCTAATGGAGATTTTGATGAGGATAATTTTGGAGGATATGTAGATTCTGTGGCTACTAGCTGTGCTGCAGCTTCTAAAGATAGAAAGGATGAGTTTCATGCTCACACTGCAAGTATAGCTACTGCTAGGGGAAATAACGAAGCTGGTGGTGAGAATGATGCGGATGCGGATGATGAAGGTGAAGAAAGTGCTCATAGATCGATGGAAGACAGTGAGAATGCATCTGAGCCAGGTGAAGATGTTTCTGGAAGTGAATCAGCTGATGGCGAGGATTGTTTTCAGGAAGAGGAAGATGGTGATCATGATGAAAATGATGGTAAGGCTGAAAGTGAAGGTGAGGCTGAAGGGATGGCTGATGTTCATGATGGTGATGGGGATAGTGGATCACTAGAATGCCTTCTCTATACAGTGAAGCCTCTGTCAAAACATGTTCCTTTGGGACATAATAATGGACAGGATCAAGAAGCTCGAATATTTTATGGGAATGATTCATTTTATGTGCTGTTCAGGCTTCACCAGGTGAATTTTATGTCTAAGTGAATGTTTTTCCAAGTCTATATGCTGGCTACAGGTTCCATGTTTTTGTGTGTTTGTACACAAGTTTATTTGTTTAAACTTGGTTCCATAGCTTTTTTGAATTTTGCTGATACCTATTTCCATGCTAAATAAGTTTAATACTAATGGTGAAGATATATATATATATATATATCCTAATGAATACAGTTGCCCTTTTGGTTCTTGATGCAATAGTTTCTTGACCATCAATAGTCATTGTATTGATTTATATGTCTTTCATTTTCTTAATAGATCTTATATGAGAGAATGTTATCTGCAAAGCAGAATTCGTTATCTGCTGATAGAAAATGGAAGACTGTAAAAGATCCGACTTCTTCTGATTTGTATATTCAGTAAGTGCTCTTACTTTTTGTCCTGCATTTTGAAACTATTTTTCTATAACTGTTAAACAGAACCAAAAATTTGATGCAAACTCACAGTAAAGAAACTTTTTGGATCACATTGTTGCCTTATTCCTTCGCTTATTATTTATGTTACCCAATATGCAGATTTATGAATGCACTTTATAGTTTGCTTGATGGCTCTTCTGACAATACAAAGTTTGAGGATGATTGCCGATCAATTATTGGAACTCAATCTTATGTGCTTTTCACATTAGACAAGCTAATATATAAGCTTGTTAAGCAGGTTGAAGAATTGCTAATTTCATTTATTTGCGTTGTATAGCAATTTATCAGCATAGAGGTAACATTGGTATGTCCTTGGATTATCTTTCAGCTCCAGTTAGTTGCATCCGATGAAGTGGATAATAAGCTTCTTCAGCTTCTTGCCTATGAAAAATCAAAGCGAGTTGGAAGATTTGTTGATTCAGTCTATTATGAAAATGCTCGTGTACTTCTTGATGAAAATTTATATCGATTTGAAATTGTAAGTTTTAACAATAATGGATATACTTAAATAATATTTTATGAAATAACAACACTCATGCTTTATTATAAGATGTTTTAAGATTTTTGATTTCATATATATTAGGTTCAATTTTATGTGTGGCTATCTTTATATTTGTTAGTTATATTTATGGCATAAGTTATTGCCAATATTTTTTACGAACTTATTATTGAAATTTTTATGTTTAAGCAAATAAAAAATTGACTTATAATACACTTTTTTTATTTGCTTTTAGTTGTGTTCATGATTAGTCTGACCAAGCATAGGATTTATTATTATTTAGATAAAAGGTGAACGGTGGGTGGGGATGTAATGAACTGGGGGAGATTAAAGAAGAGAGTCGAGGAAGGAGTAGGAGTACGGGGTGCCATACATTTTGGCACTTTTAGAAAAGGATTTTTCACTTTTATTTTGAAAAGCCTGTTGTGGGTAAAAATATGTGCTTTGATGTACAAATATCTTTGGCTTTGGCAAAAGCTACTTTTTCAAGTTACATGGATCATGGATGTGATGAAGGTAGGAACCAAGATAATTGTGATTTTTTAGTAGCTCTTTATTTTATGGGGGTGGTTTAGAACATTTGTTCTGAAATTACTAAAGCAACTCACATGCTATCAAATTGTTGAAGATATTTTATCAGTACAGATTAAAGCTTATACGGTCTGCTCTACATGAAAAATCCACTATTTTAGATTTGATATCCATTTTTTTATCTCGATGCTTTAATCGGATGTTTGTTCCAATCTCATCCACTTGGTAATTTGCTGTAGTTGTCCAGTCCAACCCGGTTGTTGATACAGCTAATGGAGCATGGACATGAAAAACCTGAAGTTACTGCTGTTTCTGTAGATCCAAAATTTTCAGGATATCTCCAAAATGAATATCTGTCTGTAGTTCCTGACCGAAAAGAGTTGAAGATGCACCATATCTTCCTTAAAAGGTAGATTTCGGGTGGTTTAATATCATCTGTAATTGTGGTCTCTTTTTTATTTTATACTAAGACTGTTCTTTTTTACTGTTTCTTTGTGACTTGAAATTGAAAGAATTTTGGACTTGTGTTTTATTCTTGCACATATAAATATATATGCAGTTGATAACTCTAAGGTTGGGATTGGTCAAATTTATTTGTTGTGACATCATGCTTTTGGCTAGTAATCTTAAATAGAATACTTATCAGGTACTACTGTTTTTCTTTTGCAGAAATAAGCGCAAACATGCCAGTGATGATGAACATCTTACTGTCTCTAATGCTATGAAGGGAATTTTGGTTGTTAATGGTTTGGAATGTAAAATATCTTGCAACACATCTAAGGTATCCTTAAATTGTTCTCATCATGTGTGTTAATTTTATGAATTAAAGCTTGTCTGCATACATGTAGTGCCGTCACCTTGAATTTTTGTATTAAGTTTATCGTTGTGCTACAGGTTTCTTATGTTCTAGACACAGAGGACCTATTATTTCGGCGTGGAAAGAGGAAATTGTACTCTTGCACAGATGCAGTTAATTCTTTGAGAGTAAATCGTTTTTATAACCTGCTTTCATCTCTGAATTAAAGTTTTCAACTTTCTAAAAGAAAAGGTAACATTTTGGATGGATGGCCTCGATTGTCTTATTGCCTTCTATTATATTGTTTTTTATAATTTATATTTAGCCTCATGTTAACTCCATAATGATCATGTGTTACTGGCCCAATCTTGGATGAAATAGAAGGGTTAATCCAAAATGTTATCAAGCGTATTAGCAGTTCCTTTCACATGGATCCCGTGGCATCCATATCCCCAACAGTGGAAGAAGAAAAAATTGATTTTAACACGTAGCCTGTGATAGAGTTGAGAGTTGTGTGTCGGATAACTTTAGTAATTGTTAGATTGATTCTGGAATGTATGCTTTTTATGCTGTTCAAGATTGGATGTTGGAGTTTTACTAGCCCTCAATGCTTGGGTGATGATATCTGGGTGTCACAAAATAAGCAAATTTTGTCACAATTCATTATCTGTATTGTATTTTTCTATTATTAATATGAATATTTGGTTTGAAACTTGGAGTGAATGTTTTGCTTTTAATAAAGTTCTTGTGAATTCGTGTACTAAGAGTAGCTTTTTGAAAATTACTGCATATGTTTGGTGCTGCATCTCCTTTGGCAGGAATTGTGACTTCCTGGTGCATACTCTATTAAATTCTTTGCATTCATGGTGGAGCCAACATCAACTGGCTAGAGCAAAAAAACATCAACATTCTCAGGTGGGAAGAAAGCCGCTTGATCAAGAGAAGAGGCTTTGGTAAATGGTACCAGGTTCAATTCCATTTTCTTTTTTTTTGTAACCAATTAATGAAAGCTTTCTTCGTCTCATCAGTGTATATATGAGAGATGTGCCCTACTACTTGTAAAGTGTTCCCATCCCCTACCAATACATTTTTTGTTATTTCATGTCTAGGACTGCTTACAACTAGTTGTACAGGTTAGCAACGGAATAGAATTGATAAGTTAATTTCCTTCTCCATTGTGTGATAAAATCTTGAAAATGTGGAAATGTCAATGTCTTGGTGTGGTTGATGAGTTACTAATGCCTCTCGAGTCTTCGCTCGTGATATGCTCACTTTATCATGGCAGTTTCAACTTCTAGTAAAAAATAGCGAGTAAATAAAATTTATGATGAAGATGAATTTACCAGTGAGAGCGAATTCTGTTGACTGATAAAATTGCGAATCATTTGAGCAAAACAAGGCCATTGGTTACTTAGGGCATAATTTTTCGTACAAAAAATTGCGAATTTGTGGTTCTGAGGGCTATTTGCGGCCTTTTTTACCCAGCTCGTGCCTCTGGCAAGGAGTTTTAAGGTTTAGCAAAATTGTCCAAATTAATAAAAGCTTTACATATTGGGGCCTTCTACTCATTGAAAGTAGGGTCTTATATTGGATGCGAACTCGGTCGTGTGACTTGGGAGTTCCGTTTCTTCATTTTTAAGTGTATCTAATCAAAACTTAGTTAGCCAGGGAAACAGGATTCCAACAGCGAGCGTGGTCGCATCGATGCTGTATGTCGCAATGTCTTGTGAGGTATACTATGAATCGTCGATTTACTTTTGGGCGCATTACCAGGTTTCTTAATTCTAACCAAGTGTACGAGCAAGCAGGAACCTCCAAATGTGTTATACCCAAATTTTAAAAATTAGAAGTTTGTCCCAAAAGAATAGGATTCTTGTGTAATTTTTCAAGTAAAAGACAAGCGAACACTTAGAGAGGCATTTACCATCAAATCCCCTAGCCTGCCTTTCTCGTCAATTTCCTTATTTTTTGACGGCTCTCCAATTTCTTGGTTTGGTTGTGGAATGTGGTCGGTGCTTATTATTAGTTAATTAATTAATAATAATCCGTACACCTGAATCTGTGGCTAGTGTATGTACGCACATTGCCCTGTATCAACCGTTTGGACTTTGCCCATCCTATATCATGCCACCTTGGGGGTGTTCAAACTCCAGATTAATATATACATGAATGATACGCCAAGCAAAGCTGGTATTTAAAATTATTAGCCAAACTTGGGTATGAATCATCTCATACGCCAATTGATTGATTTTTTTATGGATTGGTCTTACAGCAGCATATTGGTTGTCATAACTAACTAATTAGACCATCTCATGATCTCGAGCCCGACTAGACTGCTCGTAAATCAGAAGTAGAGCACACGTGATCTCCTTCTGATTGAGTTATCGATTTGGATCCCATAAAATATCACCATGAGCTCCTCCCCATGTCCCTCGTTTCTGTACTTTCCTTTCCTAATTGTCGATAATTTAGGCTTCCTTGGAAAAAAAATTAACCAGTTTTGTTCCACGTGGTCCTGTACATACACCCAATGCGAAGGAAATTAAAAACGGGGCAAGCTTGGAGTTTCGATTTGAACAGTAAATATATGTTCTTCCAATTGGATGGATTGATTTCTGATCCTTGTTTCATCAAATGCTGCCGATAATACGGATTACGAGCCAGATGGCATGACTTTTGTACGTTTGCCTATCTATATGTGAACATGCTTGGGTGCAATATATGTGTATATATAATAATGTGAGAAGAATAATATGTAGCATGATCCATCGTCCAGTTTTATATATGATCATTTTATGTTCTCCTCAGACATCTCCCTTTCAAGTTTCATCTCCCTTTCAAGTTTCAAGTTTTCAACCCACAATTTTATATTTTGGATAGTAGTTCCAGATTAATGACTAGCAGTGAAATCGTCACGGCAGACGTTTGCACCTCAAGATGTCAACTCCTGCCTTCCCGATCCGTCGTCATGTTCATTGAAGCACATCGATCTTCAGTGCTAATTGGCTATAAGTTTTCACGTCAATAAGTACAGTACTACATATAGGACATTAAATCTGTCTTCTTATACATGATATGAACACAATCAAGTGCAATTTTTAAATATTATTTTCCATTTGTTACCTTGCTTGTAGATTTATTTTAATCAATGCTTGATCTTGTGCTGTTCTCATGATAAGCTAATTTTCAAGCATTCCATCTCGACTGCTGTATATATTTATGTGTTGTTATCAGAGGAAGCGATCATCAAGTGATCGCTAATTTAGGGGAGGAAAGTGGGTGGGATGGGAGGCGGCAGTCGTGATCATCAGAAAGAAGACGAAGCCGGGGCAGCTACTACTGGCAGCAATCCCGGCCCGTCGATGGAGAAGAAGGGGGTCTGTTTCTGTTTGGACCATCTTCAAGCACGCCGACGGAGTCGATTTGTGGCTCATGGCATTGGGCTTCCTCGGGGCCGTCGTCGACGGACTCTCCCTCCCTCTCATGCTCGTCATCATCAGCAAGATCATGAACAATCTCGGCCGCCCCTCCGATCATCTTGTCACCTCTAATTCCCTTTTCCTCCGTAATAACAAGAAGGTACATATCTATATATATATATATGTACTCTCTCACACACCCGCATACATATATATATATATATATATGATGCATTTTCTTCACGATTTCCCTCTTCATAATATTCAATCTTCGATGAGCTGGAATTAATTCAGCTCGCATGCAGAACGCACTCGTCCTCGTGTATCTGGCCTGCGGCTTGCTTGTTGCTGCTTTTTTAGGTAAGCCCTTCTAATTGATCTGGTGTCGGCCATGATGTGTGGGTATATTGTTCTAGCTAATAGTAGTATTCTGTCAATCGTAAGCAATGAAATTGAGGTGGTGGTGTGTTGATCAGCTAACGTTGCTATGTATACATATATAGAGGGGTATTGTTGGACGAGAACGGGGGAGAGGCAAGCAGCAAGAACCCGGGCCAGGTACCTCAAAGCTGTTCTAAGGTCGTTACCAGTGTTTCCAACGGGCAACGACACACTTGTCATCCAAGACATCATCAGCGAGAAGGTACAACGGTTAATTAATTAAATTAATAATTCATGTAATTTTATTATTATTATTATTATTATTATTATTATTATTATTATGTATATATATATACATTGCTTGTGCACAATTTACACCGAATAAATTTTAAATTTATATATATAATTTTATTAAATAATAATATAGACTATAATAATTTAATATATTAAATATATAATAATATTAACTTTAAAGATATATTTTATTTGAATGAAATGATCAATTATAATTATTTAATTTTTAATATATATATATATATAATAATTAAAAAAACTATTAATAGTAGGAAATCAAAAGTTGGTTAGTCGAATGTACTAAAACAAAATGCTTAATAATTAAAAAAAATAAAATTTTGTTTTATTTGATTTTTTTACCATGGTCATTTTTTAATGTGCAAATGAGATACAAATTTTTTATTCTTATTTTTTCAGTTAGGTTAAAAAATAGAAGTAGGATATGAAGTTAAATAAAATACTATATTTTATTATTCATATAAAATTTTTATTTAGGTACCCTGTTTTAAACTTATTTTTTATTTATTTCAATGGAATTTAATATTATTTAATTTTGATATTTTTATATCATCCGCTACTCTATTGCAAGTCTACATCATTACTTAAGGGTGAATTCTCTAACAATGTTAATATTGGTTTTGATGGGTTAAATGGTATTTTTAGTAAAATAGGAAGGCTAAGTGATGAGTTCTTGATTTAGGGGGCCAAGTGATAAACTGACTAACCGGAAGGAATTAAGTGATATTGCGACTTGATTAATAGCTAGTTTAAAGCTAATAAACAAAATTAACAAGAAATTAAAATTGGAAGGTGCCCAACTTGGTGATGAACTTATCGACATTCTTCGGGAGCTACATTGCGGCCTTCTTGTTGTCATGGAGGATGGCGTTGGTAGCATTGCCCTTCCTCCTTGTGCTCCTCATCCCCGGCCTCGTCTACGGCCACATGCTCATGAACGTGGCCATGAAGATCCGCCTCGAGTACTACAAGGCCGGAATCGTAGCCGAGCAGGCCATCTCTTCCATCCGCACCGTCTACTCTGTCGGCGAGTCCAAGACCATGACCCAATTTTCCGCCGCCCTCCAAGACTCCGTCAAGCTCGGCCTCCGCCAAGGCCTCGCCAAGGGCCTGGCTGTGGGCAGCAACAGCATCACCTTCGCCATCTGGGCCTTCATGTCTTGGTATGGCCGCCGCCTCGTCATGTACCATGGTGCGTTGGGCGGCACCATTTTTGCCGTCGGAGCTGTCATTACCGTCGGCGGACTGTATGAGCAATATTTTCAACAAGTCATACATATATTTATTGCTTAGTATTCATTCGATTGATCTCTGTCGACGATCTTGTAATATTTATTGTTCATGTAGAGCTTTTGGATCCGGGCTTGCAAACGAGAAATACTTGTTGATTGTTGGACATAATATATACATAAATATAAAATTGTATAATATCCTATTATATAAAATTGGCCTGATTAAAATTAATCTATTAAATTTAAAGGTAATGAGCCATAAATTAAGTTGTGAAATTCAATGTAAAAAATATGAAATTTAATATATAGATATATTTTCATAATTTCTCTTTTGTAATAGGCGAAATTAAAATTATGAAACTATGAGTATAAATAAGGAGGTTAATGGTTTCTGAATTAATCAGCCGTTTTTATTCTGGTATCTCATTATCCAGAATTCAAGTTTTGGAAAACTCTTCTTACATTTAAATGACCAAAACTAAATGTGGTAAAGATTCTAACTTCTTAATGGTTTCAGGTACGCTTCCGTAATTTAATTATTTCACTTGATAATTTGATATGAAAAACATATTAAAAATTAAGTTATAAAATTCTAACAAGTTCTAACAAGCGGCATCAAAGCCACCTTCATATAAAATAATTGAGAATTAGGTTTTATTTAAATTATAGATTAAAATTATTTAGTTCTATATCCTATTCAGATCTATGAATTCAGGATTAAGGAAAGTACAAGAAATTTGTACATGAGATTTTTATTCTAAAATTAAGTCCTCTTATGGTACAATAATGTGAGGAAAATACAGTAACAAAAAGTTGTAATTTTAGAAGCTCCCACATAAACCATGAAGAGTTCTAATTCTCAAAAATAGATTGATGTCATGAATAAAGATATAAGGTCCAAGAAAGATAATGACATTTGGGATCTTATTCCATTGCCTGAAGGTGTGAAACCTATTAGTTATAAATGACTATTTAAAACCAAAAAGGATTCGAAAGGTAATGTAGAAGCAAAGGGCTTTACTTAAAAGGAAGGCGTCGATTATAATGAGACTTTCTCTCCGGTTTCATCGAAAGACTCATTCAAAATAATTATGGCATTAACGACACATTTTGATCTTGAGTTACATCAGATGGATGTAAAGACTGTGCTTCTAAATAGTGACATTGATGATACAATTTATATGGTGCAACTAAAACATTTTTATTGGGAGATTCAAAGAATATGGTTTGCAAATTAAAGAAATCTATCTATGGACTTAAACAGGCTTCTCCTCAATGGTATCACAAATTTCATCAAGTGATTCTCTAGTTTGATTTTGAGATGAATGTTATTGATGATTGTATATACCACAAATTTAGTGGCAGTAAGTATATTTTTTTGGTTGTATATGTTGATGATATATTGTTTGCCAGTAATGATATAAATTTCTTGCACGAAACCAAAAAAAATTTTTATCAAAGAAATTTGAAATGAAGGATCTCGGAAATATGTATTTGTATCAGGAATTCAAATACATCGGGATCGCTCTCGATGTATACTCGAATTATCACAAAAGACCTATATAGAAAAGTGTTTGAAAGATTTGGCATGTAAGGTTGTAAACTAGAAGATACCCTTGTTTCTAAAAGAGACAAATTCATTCTTAATTAATATCCTCAAAATGACACATAAGGAAAGGAAATGGAAAAGATTTCTTATGCTTCAGCAGTGAGAAGTCTTGTGTATGCTAAAGTATGTACGCGTCTACATATTGCATATATTTTTAAAATGTTGGGCAGATAATTAAGTAATTTGGGTTTGGATCATTGGAAAGAAACCAATAAAGTCATGAGGTATCTTTATAGAACAAAACATTACATGCTTATATATCAGAAGTCAGGTCAAGTTGAGATCATTGGTTATTCTAATTCTAATTTTGGTAGATGTCAAGCTATGTCTACCTACTTGCTGGAGAAGTTATTTCTTGAAAGAGTGCTAAGCAGACACTCATAGTTTCTTTTTTTTATAGCTTGTTATGAGGCATCCAATCAGGGAATATGGTTGTAGGATTTTGTCATAGGATTGCACATTATTTTTAATATTAAATGACCACTTAAGTTATTTTGTGACAATCGATCATATTCAAATAACATAAGGAACTTATAGCGATTAAGTTCCTTGTTGTGAAAGAAAGAGTTCAGAATGGTAAAGTCTCTATAGAGCATATTAAGACAAACTCCATGGTTGCAGATCCACTTACTAAAAGTTTACTGCCAAAGGTCTTTCATGAGCACGTTGCTCACATGAGTCATGTATTATTTGAAGATATGCCACATTAAAGGGAGTTTGTTTTATTTTGTTGCAGTATTTGGTTTATGTTTCACTCTTTCACTCTATTTTGGTGATCTCATAAAGTTTGACGAGTTAAAAATAGGCATGTTTAGATCAAATTACATGTGATTTTTATGCTACACATCCACACTTGATCTATGTCATTTAATTATGTTGATATATATGACCATGAATAGGTTTAGTTACGATAAATATAACAAAAATCACCTTGATCCTATATTGATATTGATTAATAGACGAGATTGTTATTTTAGAATAATAACATATGTTATTATGGAGCTCATAATGTATATACAATTATCTTTATATATATATAGTCAAAGTGGGAGATTGTTGGATGTTGGACATAATATATACATAAATTCAGAATTGTATAATATGCTATTATATAAGGTTGGCCTAATTAAAATTGATCTACTAAAATTAAGAGTTATGGGCAATAAATTAAGGTGTGGAATTCAATGTGAAAAGTGTAGAATTTAATGTGTAGATATATTTTTATAATTTCTCTTTTACGATGAGTGAAATTAGTGAAATTAAAATTTTGAAACTAAGGTTATAAATAAAGAAGTTATGATCCCTGAATCGATAAAGGAGTTTTCATTCTGGTTTCTCATTGTCTAGAATTGTTTTCGAAAAACTCTTCTTAGATTCAGAAAACCAAAACTTAAGGTAGTAAAAATTCTAACTCTTTAGGGCTTCAGGTATGCTTTTGCAATTTAATTATATTTTTTTGATGATTTGATATGAAAAACATATTAAAGTAAAATTTTAAGTAGTTCTAACACTTTCGGATGCAACCTCCACGGGGGAGAGAATATTGACGGTGATCAAACGAATGCCGGTGATAGACTCTTCCCATATGGATGGGCAAGTGCTGGAACGAGTGGCTGGGGAGGTGGAGTTCCGAGACGTGGAGTTTGCCTATCCGTCAAGACCTGACAACATGGTGTTCAAGAGGTTCTCCCTGCGAGTGCTGGCGGAGCAGACGGTGGCGCTGGTGGGAGGAAGTGGGTCGGGAAGTCGACGGCCATTGCTTTGTTGGAGAGGTTCTACGACCCTATCGGCGGGGAGATAACGGTGGATGGGGTGGATGTGAAGAGGCTGCAGCTCAAGTGGTTGAGGTCACAGATGGGGTTGGTGAGCCAGGAGCCGGCCTTGTTCGCAACCACCAGCAAAGAGAACATCCTCTTCGGCAAGGAGGATGCCACTATGGAAGAGGTTGAAGCTGCTGCTAAAGCTGCTAATGCCCACAAATTTATTACTCAGCGCCCGCCCTCGGGGATATGACACCCAGGTTAGTTACGTCAATCACTAGATCCCTCTTCTCTCTATTGATTTATTTTGTTTACAAAACTGAATTAGTAATGTGTTGATCATTAATTGTGTTGAACATTTATAGTAGAATGCTATACAGGAGCTCATGCAATAACATACGCAAATATGAAATGGAAAATACATATACGTGTGTAGGTGGGAGAGAGGGGAGTGCAAATGTCGGGAGGGCAAGAGCAGAGGATAGCCATAGTCAGGGCCATCATCAAGAGCCCACACATCCTCCTCCTTGACGAGGCCACGAGCACAGATGTATAAATCGGCCGATTCTACTTGGAATCGGCCGATTTAAATCTGATCGGCGGCGATCCGATTTAAAAAACAACATGAATCGGCTAGGCTCGAATCGGCCCGTGAATCAGCCGATTTGAGCCGATTTCACCCAATTCCAGCCGATTCCGGAATCAGCTCGAATCGGCTGATTTCGGCCGGCGACAGGGAGGCGACAAGGGCGACCAGGGGGAGGGGCTGGGGGGCAACGGCGGCGTGGGACGGGGCGGGGAGGGCGAGCGGCGAGGGAGGCGACGGGGTGGCGAGGTGGAGCGGGCGAGCTGCGAGGGCGGGGCTGGGTGGCGAGGCGGCGAGGCGGGGTGGAAGGCGAGGAGGGGGGCGACTGGGCAATAGGGTGGCGAGGGCGGCAACGGGGCGGGACATGGGACGAGGGGAGGGGCGACGGGGCGACAGGGCGGTGAGGGCAGCGAGGGCGGTGGGGCGGGGCGGCGGCGGCCATTGGGGGTGGGTATTTGGGCGGCGGTGGGGGGAGAACGAGGGATGGTATTCTTGTAATTAAAAGTTGACTCGACTCTTACTCAAGTTAAAAATAATAACTAACTCTAAATAATTTTAAAAAATCCAAAAAAATATGAAAAAAATATTATAAAATATAATACACATTATAACATGAAAATTACATCAGCATGACATATTTTATACTAATACTCACTAATTTTGACTAAGTTAAAATTTTTGTATAAAACCGTTTTAGGCCGATTCAACTGAACCGATTCTTATCCGATTTAGACCGATTCCGATTCCGATTCTAATTTTTGCAACCATGGCCACCAGAGCCCTTGACAATGAGTCGGAGCAAATCGTCCAGGATGCCCTCGATGCCGCGTTGCTTGGCCGCACCACCCTCCTCATTGCCCACCGCCTCTCCACCATCCGCAATGCCAACACTATCGCTGTCGTCCAAGATGGCCGAGTCATGGAGACCGGCACCCACGACCATCTCATCTGCATCCCCGACGGCCTCTACTCCTCCCTCGTTCGCTTCCAACAGATGGCCACAGACTCCTCAAAGTCCACCAGCGGCCAAGTCGGGGAAAGCTCCTTATCAATGATGATCTCTAGCAGTAATCGCTACCCAATAGCCAGCTCCACCAACTGCTTCTCATTTGATCATCAAGACGATGGGGATCAACCTAAAGAGGATGAGCAGCTGCCTGCTCCTTCATTCTGGAGACTGCTCCGGTTCAATGCGCCAGAGTGGAAGCAAGCCTGCGTCGGCTGCCTGAGCGCGGCCTCTTTTGGGGCGGTGCAACCCATCTACTCCTACATAATGGGGAGCATGATCTTCATCTACTTCTTGCAAGACCACGACGAGATCAAGCGCAAGATTAGATCCTACAGCATCTTCTTCATGTCGCTGTCCATCTATGCCTTCTTGGTGAACATAGTTCAACACTACAACTTCGCTGTCATGGGCGAGAACTTGACCAAACGGGTTCGAGAGCCGATGTTGTCTAAGATCCTCACTTTCGAAGTCCGTTGGTTTGATGGGAAGGACAACTCCACGGGCACAATCTGCTCCAGACTCGCCAAAGACGCCAATGTGATGAGATCCTTGGTCGGCGACCGGATGGGTCTCATGGTACAAGCGATCTCGGCGGTAGCGATTGCATGCGTTGGCGGGCTGATCATAGGTTGGAGGCTAGCTCTTGTGATGATCGCCGCCCAAGCCCTTATCATCCTTTGTTTCTATGCGAGGAAGGTGCTCCTAAAAGCATGTCCAGAAAGCGATCAAGGCACAGGACGAAAGCAGCAAGCTGGCCGCCGAAGCCGTCTCCAACCTCCTCACCGTCGCTGCCTTCTCATCCCAGGACCGCATCCTCCACCTATTCGAGCAAGCCCAGCAGGGCCCCAGTAAGGAGAGCATCCGCCAGGCATGGTACGCCGGCCTTGCCCTCGGCTCCTCCCAATCGCTCATGACATGCACCTGGGCCCTTGGCTTCTGGTACGGGGGCAAACTCGTCGCCCAGGGCCTCATCTCCGCTAAAGAGCTGCTTCAAACATTCACGATACTAGTCAGCACCGGCCGCGTCATCGCTGACGCCGGCAGCATGACCACCGACCTCGCTAAGGGCGCCGATGCCGTCGCTACCGTCTTCGCCGTCCTTGACCAATACACGCCGATCGAGCTCGACGACCCAGATGGGCACAGTCCTGGCAAGCTCGTTGGCCGGGTGGAGCTCAAGGACGTGCACTTTGCCTACCCTTCCCGGCCAGACGTGGTAATCTTCAAGGGCTTCTCCTTAGACATAAAGGCCGGTCGATCAACAGCGCTCGTCGGGCCAAGTGGCTCGGGAAAATCGACGATCATCAGCTTAATAGAACGCTTCTACGATCCCATAAAAGGTTGCGTTAGGATCGACAGCATGGACATCAGATCGTACCACTTAAAAGCCCCTCCGAAAGCACATTGCCCTGGTGAGCCAAGAACCCACCTTGTTTGCCGGCTCCATCAAGGACAACATTGCCTATATGGAGGAGGAGGGGGAGCCTGCACTGATGCAGAGGTGGAGGCGGCAGCGAGAACAGCGAACGCCCACGAATTCAGAAGCGGGCTAAAGGGTGGGTACGATACGTTGTGCGGGGGAGTGTTGGGTTTATCCTACATCATGTATAGAGGTTGTTAGTGACTTGTAAAAGAGTAATGAGAAAGCCTTAATTCTTGAATTAGTTTTTGAATCAAAAGAGTCTCATCACACTTATTACAAGTCCCGTTTGAAATCCCGTTAGACCCAATAGTAATTTTGAAATTTGGGTGGGGGCTCTGAGAACCCAACAGTGGTTTCAGACTGTGTGGTGAGGGGTGGTGCAGGATGCATTGGAGAGGGTGATGGTTGAGAGGACGAGCGTGGTAGCGGTGCATCAGCTGAGCACTGTCCGGGACTGCTACCTGATAGCGGTGATGGAGGAGGGGAGGAGGGGAGGAGGGTGGTGGAGAAGGGTACCCACTCCTCCCTCTTGGCCAAAGGCCCCAAGGGCACCTACTTCGGCCTCGTCGCTCTCCAACAAGCATCGACTACCACTCACCAAAATTGATGAAAGCTCAATTTTTCCAAGGCTATTGCTGCATGTCTATCTATTACTATTACTACCCAAGAAGATCAAATGATAATGTAATCTGTACATGCATGGTGGAAGGAGAAGGTGCGCACCATATCCGTTTTACCCTGCAATATTATCTTCCTCTACTTCCTCTCAATTCTTTAGTTACAGAGTCGAGACACCCTTTATCATAACTTAATTAAATTAAATCTCTCTTTTTTTTGTGAAATCAATATGAAATCAATCCAATTTATTTTTTGGGAGAGGATTGAATCTTTCTATTTTATTGTAAAGAATATATAATTGCACCTTCTAATGAAGTATGACAATTATAAGATCTGTGGGCCTGGTTCAATATGGGCTTAGCCTAACATGGGCCTAGCCTAACGTGAACGTCATTAAAGTTCGGCCTTTGGCAGCCTCGCATTGTGCACGAACGTAAAGACTTCTAACAACGATTAACTAAAATCGAGGACGAAGCAATATTGTTCTCATTAGTGACGTTTTTTTAAAATAAAAAATCATGCATGTCTGAATCCAAAATATGAAATTATTTGCGTATATATACTTGCATGGCTTTCTTAAGATTGGTTAAATTAGTCAACAAAAATAATTGATATTTAAGACTGATCAAAACAAAATGGCGAGGTCGCCACTATATTTGTTTGACATATTTAGCACTATTTTAGGCAATAATGCCCTAAATTTCATAGTCTATTCCGTCCATTTCGCATGCTTATAATAGTTAATCCAATTAAGAAACTGGCGGCTACCCTACCATGATTCTATAAATTGGTTTCGACCTAAAATACTACTCATTTGAAGCTAATTACTTGAAATTTTCCCATGGAAGTTAATATTGGGCATTGTTCTGCTCGGATCTTTGTTCTAGCTTAGATGGAGATTTTTTTTTCGGGCCTTGTTTGGTTGACATGAAAATAATGTAAATAAAAAAAATCACATGAAATAAAAATGCATTAATATAAAATTACATAAAAATTTTAAAAGTTATTCTTACGTATTTAGATAATAAAAAATAAAATAAAAATAAAATATTCCTTTTCGGGTGCATTTACATGCGCCTCCAAAAAAATGAAATTCACAAATTTTTTTATTTTTTGTAAGAAAATATTATTTTGTAAAAATTTTTCAAAGATTCAATTTAACTTTTAAAAAAAGTTAAATTTTAAGACATCCATACACAATAAAATTTATGAGTTCCATATTTTATATTTTTTAATGCAATTTTGGGAGAATCAAATATACCCTTAAAGTAATTAATTACCTGATCCCTTTAATTAATACCAATGACTTGTTCTACGTCATTAACATTATTATGTCATTTCACAAGGGCCGAACCCGGTAATCAAATCGGGATTAGATAAAACTGGAAAACCAACGCAAGTGTGGAATTACTAGTGAGCCGTGCTTTATTAACGCTGATCATTTCACCACCCTGACTAGCACATTAATTATTAGTGAAGGATGGCGTGATATCATTTTGACTTGACGGGTTTTCTCTTCTTTGGACTTTAGCATATTGAAAGCCATGTAAAGATGTCGGTGAAAACGGCATTGCCGGTGGTTCCTCAACATGGAGGGCCGCTTCAATCTTTCCCCCTGCGTTTGAAAGGAATGATCCTTATTTTTGAATGGTTGCCCCTCAATTTCCAGTATCAATTAAACGCACCTCGCGCGATTGCTGGTTTTGAGTGCAATCGTAAGTCGCTTAGTTAGAAAGCAAGAGCTATCTTAAAACTCAAATTAACTATGCGGTGCATGTAAAAATCCTCTTATTCTATGTAGATATGTGCGTCAAGGCATGCATACAACTTACGTTTTCTTGTAATCTTGTTTGACATTAACATGCGAAGTAATTACTGAAAATCGATTTTCTTATAATGAGCAATATGTATATGGTGTTTTTTGGTATTCAGTAATCAGTGTACTCGCCGTCTCTGAATGGGCCCGCCCTGCAGCTAAGCTATACATTTAGTTTGCAGTGGGTGCTATAAGATTGCCCAGATGTATAACAGAGGACGAACCAGCTGGTGGGGAGGTGGACCATGTAAGGGTACACCTGAAAATGATAAGCGGGAATCGAGTAAGAGTACTTGTGATGAAGTAACTAATTTAAGCGAAAAAAATATGGGCGAGTACTTGGGAAGAGGCATGGATCGTGATTAACATGGAATAGAGAGGAGCCGTAAAGAGATGGCAAAAATTAGTAAGCAAGAAAAGGATTGGCGGTGCTACCAAGCAAGATTCGAGTCCAGGTCGCCCAAGGGGGGCCATGTCACAAGAAGAATGTCGTATTACGGCCCCTGTTGCATTCATCTGATCCGGACAAATGAGCTCCACATGGGGATGGATCCAAAATGTAGGCTATGTACATTAGTATTAGGCATTAGGTATTGGGTAGAAGAGACATTTGATGGGGTGGGGCAAAGGGGGTATTGTCCCAACCTCTCCCTCCCCCATGTGGGTGAGGCCTGCTCGCAGTCAACCGGCAAGGCGCATAGAATGGAAATGATCACCTTTGCCATTACCACAATTAGCGTTCGATTCGTCCGCGAGGAAATGAAGTTGTGATCATGCATTCTTTCCCCTGAGCTTGTTAACAATATTTGTTTGGTGGGGAATTGATTTAATTCCACAAGAGGAGCAAGACGATGAAATTAGTTACTGTAAATTTATGTATCTGCAGTAGGAATTTTCTTTTGATTTATTTCCCCCGCTGAGAAAGATATATGCAATTATAATTTGTAGAATGGGCATGAATGAATGATAAAAGAGGAGTATGGCAACTAATCAAGGACTGCTACAGTCACGTGAAAGACAGCCACCGCGCGGGCGGGCCTGCTAGCTCACCTTCCCCCATTCATCATCACATGGAGATGCAATTAAGTCGATGGCCCCCTTCTCCACATTTAAGCTCCCCGCCCGCTCTTCTCCTGCTCATCTTCTAATCATCCCCCGTTTGATTTATGCGAGCCACGAGAAAGAGGGAGAGGAGGAGTATATATTCATTACTGTGTATATGCATATTAAGAGGAAAAGTATATATACATATATACACACACATGTACATGTAAATCTTAATTATTGAGACTTGAGGGAATGCACTAACTAACGAGGAGATCTGCCGACAAGGCTCAGATGTTGGACTTCAATTTGGTTTGGTAATTGGTGCCCTGCTATTCATTCGTTCGTTTATTCATGGAGAGGAGAGGAGAGGAGTCGTGATAGGGGGCCGGTTAAGCTAAAAGCCATTCGACCTCAGAACAGAAGAGGAATGGATGATGATGTGATTGCGTCTCCCTCCACATCCATCCTCTAATTAATAAATAAATAGTTAATTAATTGATTAATAAGAGCAAGAAAAGAAAGAGAATATGTTAGTCTTTCAATAATTCCCGCGCGCGGGGCATCCGCAGCAGTTGCCCTTGCACCATCACTCAGAACGCGCTCTCACATTTGCAGATCCAGAAACATTTTTTAAAAAAAAGCTTATGAAACTCTTTCGATGGATTGATGGGGATGGATGTGGGCTGTGTAATTTTTATTTATTTATTTATGTTTAGTAATAAAACGCAAGAAACTGAACGAGGAAGAAGAAAAAAACATATTTTTCATGGTATTTCAACCTCCATATTTACTTAATAAAATAAATAAATGAAGAGAAATGAAATGCGGGCGAGTATTTATTTATAGCTTACCCACACCCACGGCTGCGGTCAGTAAATCAAATTAAGTGATTGCTGCCGCAACTTCAATGCCGATGCAACCCTCTCCCGCCGGCGGGAACCGCTCCCACCTGTC
This sequence comes from Piper betle, assembly GCA_033002965.1. Classification (NCBI taxonomy): domain Eukaryota; kingdom Viridiplantae; phylum Streptophyta; class Magnoliopsida; order Piperales; family Piperaceae; genus Piper; species Piper betle. The sequence goes on along the minus strand of JAURVB010013853.1, from coordinate 100,572 downwards.
GTCGGCCGCCGCCGCCGCCTCCTCCTCGTCGCCGGCTGATCTGAAGAAGAAGGCCATCACCTGTCTGAACAAGCTTTCGGACCGAGACACCTTCGCCATGGCGTCGGCGGAGTTAGAGAAGATGGCGGTGTCGCTGTCGCCGGACTGCTACGCGCCCTTCCTGTCCTGCATCTACCACACCGACGCCTCCCACAAGTCGCCCGTCCGGCGGCAATGCGTCCGGCTCCTCACCACCCTGGCCCGGACCCACACCAACCGCCTCACCCCCGTCCTCCCCAAGATGCTGCTCTCCATCCTCCGCCGCCTCCGCGACGCCGACTCCTCCGTCCGCTCCGCATGCGTCGACGCCGTCTCTGCCGCCGCCGCCTCCGTCACCCGCCCCCCTTCTCCGCCTCCTTCCTCAAGCCCCTCGCCGACGCCATCCTCCTCGACCAGGACCTCCACCTCCAGACCGGCGCCGCCCTCTGCCTCGCCGCCGCCGTCGACGCTTCCCCCGCCGTCGACCCCGCCCACCTCCAGCGCGTGCTCCCCCGCTTCCTCAAGCTCCTCCGCTCCGACGCTTTCAAGCCCAAGTCCGCCCTTCTCTCCGCCGTCGCCAGCATCGTCCGCGCCGGCGGTGCACGCAGCCCCAACCTCCTCGCCCTCTTGATCCCGGCGCTGGTGGACCTTCTCGGCAGCGACGACTGGGCCGCCAGGAAGGCCGCCGCCGAGGCGCTACTCTCGGTGGCCGACGCAGAGAGGGACCTCGTCGGGGACTTCAAGGATGCTTGCTTGCTCCAATTTGAGGCACGAAGATTTGACAAGGTACATTTTGGATCTTACGACTTCTTTTTTCATTTCATTTCTTTTTTGGAAGCGAATCCCGATGGTACTCCTACTAGTGCTCTACTGCGATCGATCTTGACAAATGCAGGTGAAGGCTGCTAGGGATTCAATGAATCGGATGATCGAAGCGTGGAATCAAGTCCATGGAGGAGTTCCAAGCAATGATAATTCACATCCGGATCAATCCAAATCCTCTTCTGGAGGTGTACATTTTTTTACCACTCTCTACAAATTGATTTGTCGATTTTGAACTTTGTGGGTTACCATGTTCAACAGACGCTGGTGGCAGAGATCCTTCTGTTATCAACATTGTAGGGCCTTCCGTTTAAATTAAATTGTATGTTTACTTCTTGTTGATGGTTGGTTATCTTTATCTAATTCCCAGAGAATGTTAGCGATGGCCCTTTTCCTAGGACTTGCAAAAATTCCAACAGTGCCACTGGTTTAGAGTCGGCAGCATCAGAGCAGAACAAAAAAACCAGTGTGGCCAAAAGATCAACATCACCTTCATTATACCCCAACAAGGCTAGCAGCAAGAAATCAGCTTCCGATTGGAAAATTGAGATTGCCGTTCCCCGGGAGTCTGGATCTAAAATCATGCGGGAAGACAACATCCAAACTGGAAAAGGAAGAAATTTGCAATCTAAGCTGGAAGTTAAACGTGTCCTGTTTGACAACAAGAAGCAGAAATTTGGTGGTTTGAAATCCCACTCTCGTGTGGTACCTCTACAGGAGAAGGAGAGCACGGGATCTACAGCTGCATTTGCCAATGCTACGGAAGAAACCTACGCTGCTCAAAAAGATGGTGGTGATTTGTCATTGATCAGGAAACAGTTGGTCCAAATTGAGAACCAACAAGCAAGCTTGTTAGATATGCTTCAGGTACTCATTCTAAACCATATATGCTTGTTTATTTTTCAGCAAGAGCACCTATCTGTGTAGCAAGAGTAGTGATACTCAATGACAAACAAAGACATGTTTGTTATATGCAATATTTTCTACAATGTTTATGATTTTTTATCATGTAAGTATCTATCAGTCCACGAATGTTATACCCAGAATACGGGCGTGTTCTTATGATATTTTGATCATTTCAATGTTTGTTGTCATCTCTTAGAAATTCATTGGGAGCTCGCAGAGTGGAATGCGCTCTTTGGAAACGAGGGTCCGAGGCCTTGAGAAAGCACTGGATGAGATTTCTCATGACTTGGCTGCCTCAGCTGCCAGAATGAGTAACTGTGATAGAGCAGATAGTGCAGCTACATGTTGTAGATTACCCGGTGCAGACTTCCTTAGTTCAAAATTCTGGAGAAGGAATATTGTCGTAGGCAGATACTCCATCTCTAGATTTTCCACATCTGTTGGAGCACCATCCTTTCTTGGAAACAACTTGGACAGAGGCAGGTTTAAAAATCCAGGGGGTTTGTGGTAAATCCTTTAGCAGAAGTGCACTCACAGTCGAGGGACGCAGAACCAACAACCGGGCCGAACAAGCAATTTTAAGAGGTCTTATCCTACAGTTCAACTCGGTAAAGTTTGCAATGATGATTAATAATATTCGTTTCTCGTGCCGCGGTTGATCATGTCGCGCTGAAGATTATATGTTCGTTTACCCAGTATTCTCTTATGGCTGTCAAGTCAATTTGGGATAAAAGAAGTAGTCGGCACATTTGCTGTGTGTGTGTGTGTGGGATGCTCTTGTCGTTTGGCAGTTGAAGAAGATGATTATGGAGTTTTCAGGTGGTAAGAATGTATGACAGAACCCTTTATTGAAACTGTTTCTTGCAAATCGCTGGAAATACGACTATGAATTCTTGTGACGAGAAGAAAAACTACCAATTCTTGTGATCTATGATGAACAATTTTTAGTTCATATGAACAACATATTGAAGCGAAACATAAAGTGTAAAAACCTTTTCATATGTTTTTTTATCACCAACTTTAATAGATACGTGTTAAAAAAAACCTTTAATAGATACAAGGGAGGTGAACGAATCACTAGTTGCATCAATATCTCTGCTAGGGACACATTCAAATCAATGCTTACCTGTGTCAAACAAATGTACGAGATATTTGCATCTAGCAGTCTCGGCAGTCTCGGCTAATCTGTTTCCAAGCTCCATCCGTGTATGTTAGTTTTCAAGAACATTGTTTGTAGCCCACTCGAAGAGTAAATCAGTTAACTAATGCCGCACAAATTGGAGCTGCGATGCAAATTGAAAAGTGAAAATAATAATGAAGACCAAAAATGAGAAAAGCACATGACCTTACAAGTACCAAGATTATTGATCGTTATAAATAAATACACACACTTAAATGCATATTTCATGACTTTCCATAGAACAAACGTATATTATAATAGACAAAAGTAGAGAAAGAAGGATCCACCTGATCACCATCTTTGATTCCAAATGCTCGGATTGAGACCTTGTCATTGATAAGTTCCTTCCCTGGGTGACATAAACAGAAACAGCCCCATGCAACTAGCCTGTGCGAATAACAACGACTGTAAACAACAGAGCATGGCACCATAGAAACCAACATAATAAACACAGTGAATGTAGATTTACATAGCAAAAGCAAAGATTGGCCTTAAATTCTTCACTATTTTGAGGCGTAAATGGGAATTGCTTCTAAACTTGTCTGTTGAATGCGATTGGCAATGTAGTAATATGACAATTAGAGAGGTCCTTCACGGCTTCATAAGCACCAACAAACATTGCTCTCCCCTAGTGTTACCTTCACCATAGCAAGCTTCAGCTCCGACACGGATGCAGTTTTTGCCACTTGAACTTCTAAACGAAAATCATACAAAAGCATCAAAAAAAAGAAACAAAGAAATGGGACGTTCTTCACAAGTGAGGACACTAACTAATGATGATGATGTTACCAAATGACGAACCGTCGAGCTTGGCCACAGAAAGATTAAGGGCCTGCAGGGGGAGGCGATGATAAGACAGGCATTTCAATTTGGAAGGACGATAATTTCCAAAATAAATTGGGAAGCACTTTGGACGCATCTTCCACACCGCTACTCTTATATGCTTTTCCTTTCGATCCATATTGCATGAAGCGAGAACAGAGACTGGTGGCCCCTCCCCTATACTAATACTAAATACTAAACTTCATGTAAACTCCCTTCACAAACCATTCAACTGCTAAGAAGTCGCACACCCACGCGCTGGTACAGCAGTAGAAGAGCACAATGCACACCTTGGAAATCCGAAGAAGGAACACACAAACTTGGTTATCCAGCAGTTGGAACGTTCAATGTTATCTTGGCGGGAAGAAGAGAGAGACCCAGGAAGAAGAATGAAGAGGTTGCCGTTGGAGACTCGACTTCGGAAATCGGGCAGTTGTAACTTGTTGCTGGAACAAGTCTCCGACCTTACTACTGTTTTTGGAGTTTTTTGATGACAACCGTAAAATCCGGCTTTGGAGTTTGAGCAGGCACGAGTCCCATGCCATTACCCTAGATCAAGCTCGAATTCAATGTTTATAGCTCAATTTCGTTTGAATTAAAATCAGGTGGCCACGAGTACTAGCACACTCTCACTCTCTTCCATTAGAAGTTCCATAATTAATATTAGATATAATAATTTATATTTTTTTATATATAAATATTTACATAAAATATAAAAAATAACAAATATAATTAGATTATAATAATAATTTTCATGATAACATAATGATTTTATTTTTGAACAAATTTTTTGACATATAATTCGATCAAAAGTGAACTATTTAATTTTTTATAATTAATTTTCTCAAGTTATACATAAGAAATATATACATAAATAATGCTCGAAATTTTTGGTATTCAACTGGAACTTGAAGAATCAAGTTTAAGCATAATTAAACACGATTTGACTCACTCAATTATTAACACCCTTATATTACGCTCACCACTATTTTCATAATTAATTAATTAATGTACATGGCATAGCCGACCGTGATAGAGGGAGAGAAGAAGTAAATATCATCCTTTTTTAGGCTCTTAGGAGAATTAATCATCATCATATATGGAAACGGTGGTGGTGAATAGTGACGAAGAAATGATCTCTTACAACTGAGATCACTTCCGAAATGTAAATCAAATCGACCCAGCTTCGAGCCTATGCAGAGGTATGTCTCAAAGGGTCTCGCCAAAACTGTAGTACAACACCGCACACTGCCCATGCAGTCGATGACTACATATAATACAACGACAGAATCTTGCAATTCAGATACACATATTTCTCTCTGAGCCTGGACAGGAAGCATCCGCAGCCTTATCTGTCACAGGTCGTAGCTCACGTCCTTGGGAATTAATTGATTCCTGTTTCTATGCGCATCAACCCTGTCATGGTTCCAAGCAATTTAACTTACAGATAGAGATAGAGATTCATTCAACTAATATACCCACGTCTCTTCGCTGGTGATCATTAGCAATTCGAAAGAATGATCAACAAGGAAGGTCATCGTTTCGTTTAAGGATAAGAGGTGCCACCATCCCCCAAGCTTATGTAAAATGATCATGTTGAGACTTAAGGTCCTGTAAATCAGCACAGTACAGAACTACCTACAATGCTGCATACCCATGTTAAATGGAGAATCTTTAACGCTTTTTCCTGGTGGAATGGATGTTTGCCGGGCCACCTCCGACTTCTTCTTTTGCCTACTTGTCTGCGATGAACGAGGGTGATATGACAAAATGGCCAAGTCATTGAGATCTTGCAAGGGTGTTAAAACTTTCACCACATCATCCATTGACGGGCGAGATTTAGAATCCCTGCCAAGGCAATTGTAAGCCAATTGTGCAACCTTCTGAGCTCCTTTGATGGAATAATTCAGCTCAAGTCGAGGATCGACTATCTGATAAAGATTTCTCTTATCTGCTAAATAAGGCCTCGCCCACATGACCAGGTTTTGCTCCCGGGTGGGTCGGTTCTTGTCCATAGATCTCCTCCCAGTTAAAATCTCTAACAGCACGACACCAAAACTAAATACGTCGCTTTTCGATGTCAAATGGCCTGCGGGACATTGAAAAAGAAAAATGTAAGAATCCAGAATAAGCTTTAGATTAGAGTTATAATTCATTAGAAATGTAAAAAATAATGCCCAGCTTAGAGAATCTCCAGCAAACACGAACCAACTTAATAGATTAACTTATTTGAAAGTTGATCTGCTATTAGCGTTGTGAGGGTTACTCACCTGTCATTACATATTCAGGTGCTGCATAACCATAGGTGCCCACTACCCTTGTAGAAACATGGGTTTTATCCCCCTGAGGTCCAGCTTTTGCTAGACCAAAGTCCGAAAGCTTTGCATTATATTCCTGAAAAGAAGACAGCCAAAATTCTCAACAGTGAAACATGCACAGAGCTAAGTTTTACAATCACAGTTCCTGAAAAAACAAGCAATACTAACAGAGTCCAGAAGAATGTTGGATGTCTTAAAATCTCTATAAATGACTGGTTCAGGGCCTCCATGGAGAAATGCCAACCCTTTTGCTGCCCCAAGGGCTATCTTCATCCTACTAGACCATGGTAAAGGAAGAGGCCCTGCAATGATATAAGTTGGCATCAAGTATCAAAAATAGTAAAGAAGCATACTATCAAGACCATTGATTTAACAGATAATTTTCAATGAAAAAGAAATTAGTGCAAACTCACTTCTAAACAGGTGATTTTCAAGGCTTCCGCGGGTCATGAATTCATAGACAAGAAGTCTTTGATCATCCTCAATACAGTACCCAATAAGTTTAACCAGATTTGGATGGTGAAGTTGGCCGAGAAAACTAACTTCAGCCTGCCAAAATATTAAGAATTCGAGAGGATCAAAGAACTACACATGACTTTAAAACTAAATCTACGAAAGGCATGGCATCATTTACCATAAAAAACAGCAGTGCGAACGTAAAACTGAGTGACAAACACAAGAATTTAAAGAGCAAATGCTCGCACACATTGTTAGCAAAACGACTACCTACCACCCATTCCCTATGGCCTTGTAAAGCATCGGGCTTCAAGCTTTTACAGCAACAGTGACACCGGTACCAGGTTTAGCAGGGGCCGTTCCATTTTCTTCTATCCATCCCTTGAAGACAAACCCAAACCCACCTTCCCCAAGAATGCTATCTGGTCTGAAATTCCCAGTGGCAGATTTCAGCTCTTGGAAGGTAAACTGAAGTAGTTGTGGTAATCCTTTCCGTTCTGATTTTGATGGATGAGTGACGTCACTAGCAATTTGAGCTTCAGTTGGAGCGTAGAGCTCTCTGTTACTGGCATTAAGGTACCGGGTCTCGGTTGCTGTTCATACAAGTGTAAGTTTAGACATTTTAAGCGACGAAAAAAACCAATTAGAATTACTCAATAGATACTTGCGATACCAATAAGCTGCTAAAGAGCATGCAAAGCTTAGAGATGTATGAAATATAGGAGCATAAGAACATTCTTTTTAGTACTATAATCTAATTTGCATCTTCTTGACTATGTTACGAGCAGGAAGTAAAACACTGATATCAGAATGTTCAAAGCAATCGCCATAAATCAGACATCCTAGTCGGCGGTCGCCTCAAAACAATCATATGATCACCAGACCCGACGATTGAGAAATTTTGCATCAAAACTAATTGCACCAGTCCCCCACTAATAACGCAATCCTAAGCACGGCTCGAATAAAGTGAAGTAAGGATTCTGAAATAGGTAATATACTTTCCTACTCTGTGACAAACTTCTGATCGAAACAAGCAACGATCACAGATCCTTCAAAGAATAATAATAATAATAATAATAATAATAATAATAATAATAATCAAACAATTGCAAAAGCAGACCAAGTTGAAGCCGAGGTAGCATCAAACAAACCACCTTGCGGAAGAAGAACAAGAGAAAAAATACAAGGACCTGCATCATAGACGAGACTAGTTCTAGGGAGGGTGTTGGCGTTGGGCTTAGAAGGGGAGGACTTGCAGGCACCCTTAACACCACGCCTGACAACTGCCCAGCAGCCACACTTACAGTCCATACTTCAGCCTGCAGGAATAGGATCCACCTCTCCTCATTGAGTCAGAACCAGAGATGCACCAACGAGCACCAACCCAAATGAGGAGAAGGGATGAGGATGAAGAGGAGCGACGCAAAGGACGACCTCCATGGCAGGCGAGGGGAGGCAGAAGACAATCAGGAAGGAGGAAGACAGGGAAAGGAGAGGTGGTGGGGGATGGAAAAGGAGGGAGCTGGGAGGCATAAAAAACAATGGTCAGCAGCAGCATCATTCATAGATATGTATTCATTTTATTTCATGCCCACTCAAAACACAAAAATTCTCTCATCTCCATCACTCTCACTTTGGGAAAAGGTGAAAAAGCAATGGTTGGTTTGGCTGGTCCTCTTTTGCTTCCTTTGCTTTGCCTCTCCGTCTTTCCTTCTTCGCAAAGTGGAGTGCAACTGCTGCTCTGCTGCCACTGAGTAATCAAAAGACGAGCTCTCGGTCCTCGCTCATGGATTGGACCTCATTTACATGCCCCTTTTCAAAAAAAAAATGTCCCAGTTTGGGCTTGTTTAAGCTGCTATTTAATACAAAAATAAAAAATATAAGAAAATTTCACACATTTATATTGTATATTTTTTTCTTTTTTGTGTTATATAATTAAAATGGTCAAAGTTGGTATCCAAAGTTGAACATTCTTTCACATTCGAACTTGTTTTGTTTATAATTTTCTCGGATGGAAAAAAACAGATTCTCCCCAATTATACATCTTTTAAGAGAAAATGGAAAAATCGATTTTTTTGGGAAGTAGGAACGGCATGTTTGGAGAAATTTGGAGACTATTGAGAGTACTTACTTCTGTCGGCGGAAATGGAAATTGAGGCCTATAAAAAAATGGAAGTCGACGTCGTGTGCTCCATCTTCCCGGTCGGTCCCGTTTAATTAGAAACTTCTATACATGGCTGCGTATTATATTTTACCATCATCAACATGTATATACCTTCTTATATTAGATCGATGCTATGAACGCTGTCTCATTACTTCTTGTAAATGAAAAAGATAATAAGAAATGAGTTTTTTTTCTTTCCGAGTCCTTCCATCAAATCTGGCCGACACAATCCCTGAGTCCCATTCCCATATACATCAGCAAAGCCTATATACCCAAAATGACCGAAAGTTCTCCCATTTCTCGACGTTGTAGTATTGAGCATGAAATTTGTCAGTCCCCCCAAAATCAAAAGAAAGGAGCTGGATTCTTGGTAATGTACCTTGCCCAACCTTATTTGGACCACGGATTCTCCACGCCCAACATGTGATATTGATCATCTTGCCGGCCAATGATGTGCCCAATTCCCTCTATTTCTGTTCAACCAGTTTTACCAGGCTGCAAAATTATCCAGCCTTTCCAACAACAATGATGCTACAAACATCAGAAGGTCGGGCAGTTGTCCTGAATTGTGCTGTGGATTAATTTTGAAGTAAATTGAGCAAATGGTACTAGTTTACCAACCAATTGAAAAGAAAGAATCTTAGTGTAGCGTGTAATACCAACACCCCTTCATCTAACGCGGTTTGGAGGAATCCAATTCACCTGCTTTCCCGATACCAAGAATGCCTTCTTTCTTATATTTATTTATTTGCCTCTTCTCTCTATCTTCATGCACTACTTTCGTCTGCTCTGTGTATACTGCTTCCCTCCAGATTCATACATGTTGGCCATCACATTATTGCCTTTACTCTTCGTCGCCGGTGTTTTCCTCTATTTTTCCATGGCTCCCAACAGCTCCAAATTGTCCATACTGGCCAAGCTCTCCACTACGATTCTACCACACAGTCAAAGACCAGCCGCCACTGCCACCGCCACCGCCCAGAAGGAAAGGAATACCATCAACGAGACTGATCTCAAAATGGCATTCTCAACATTCGACAAGAACAGAGATGGGTTCATCTCCAAGCAGCAGCTGCTGTACAGCTTGGGCCTTTCCGGGGCCGATCCAGATCAAGCGGCCAGCATGATAGTCAGCTTTGATACCAACCATGACGGACAGATCGGCGCCCAGGAGTTCTGCTCGATCTACGAGACGTTGGTGAGGGATGAAGGAGAGGTCGGGGAGGGGAAGTGGGTGGAGGATGTGAAGGATGCATTTGCCGTATTCGACATGGATGGAGACGGACTGATAACGGCGGAGGAGCTGGGAATGGTATTGTCTTCCTTGGGTATTAAGCATGCGGTCGCTGCCCGCAGGAGCATGATCGACAAGTTTGATCAAGATGGAGATGGTATGATCAATCTTGCAGAGTTCATGCTCATGATGCAGTCTTCCAAACCTCTGAGTGCTTCCTCTTAATTTTTTCCCCCGCATTTTAGTAGCAAAAAACTGATGCTGCTTTGAAGAAAAAAATGAAAATTGTTTTACTTTACCTTCGAAAAGCCTCACCATTCTCATTGTTTGTCCACTTGATTATTCGGAGATCAAGGCTATACTCAGCATTCGGTAGTGAAAGTCAGATTAGTGGAGAAGTTATATGGACCTCTCTCTTGGTACTTGTCGAAGGAACAATTAATTTTATTACTCATTGAATTGCTCGACAATTACAAATAACAATCACCAACAAACCCAAAGATCCTATGTCAACGCTCAATCGAGAACCCTCCTTCAACATTCTAACAAAAATCATAAAAAATCTACAATAAGAACGAACAAAGATCATAAAAACTCATAGGAAATGCAGGATTTTGCGCCACCTCTTGGATATGGGATAAAAAAACCGAGACTACCTGCCATGAAACCTCAATCAAGATAAAAGAAGTATGGTCCGAGGCCCCCCAAAACAACGAGAAGGGATTAATGGAACAAAAAACCTCCCGCTATAGATTGTCTCTCAGCCATTTCAAGGCACCATTTGCAACAGATCTGCAAAGGAGTCAATAACATCACATATAAGCCGCTTATGCTCACAAAGAACGAGAAAGTTTTCATTCTTCTCAGCAAGGGAGAGGTGTAAATGTTACCCGGTAAAATTTGTTAACTTTGTCCATAAGTCATCATCCTTCTCTTCATCTTCTGATTGTTCTGCTGTATCTTTATCTGTGGTCTGGACTTCCACATTTTTAACTGAGATATAAATAAGGAAAGTCAAATCCCTTTTCCTGAAGGAAAAAACAAAAACGTTTCTCTCTTTACATATAGAAAGAAAGTCCTTAAGTAAATCTTCAAGAGTGGTATGATGACGAATTCATATCATGTAACAGATATGACCATTATATAGACTCTGCAAGCAAATAATATAGGAACTTTTCTATTCAGACAACACAAAAAGAATAGAATAGATGTTGATCAGCATTCTGTCAAGTACCATCAAGTAATGGGGACAGTAACATTCTAACTATATGCCTATGGCAAAGTAAGTTTATCTAGTGATGGATTCCATCACACTTCATACCAGAATGGCCATACAATCTACCAGCTCAGCTCATATACACTTATTTAGCAACTTTGTTTTCCCATTGTGATTGTTTGCTAAGACCAACTAAGGCATAAAAATGAATGGAAACCACTAAGATCTGCATACTTTGCTGCTGTTGTGCAGGACGGAATCTCACGCGATTACCAGAGATGGTACTTAGAGATGCAAGTTCCTCAAGCAACTCACGTTCCCTTCCACTACAACATAAAAACAATATCTTTATTTATAACAGAAATTTGCAGAAAAGAAGCAAAACAGCAGGACAGACACTTGTAAAATAACATGGACTGAGTACTTATATATTTTAAAAACAAATGAATTAAATTAGATAAGTGCGGTCAGATTATTAGTTTCACAATTAGCTATCAATAACCTAAAGGGCTCAACAAAGCTATCTGAATCACTCAGACAACTAAATCTTTTGACACGTGAATTTCATTTTGTTTAAGTATCCATTCCCCGTTACCTTTTCTCCTTAAATGATGAAAAATTGGTCCATCCTTACAGACTTTAACAACAATCTACATGAATCATATTAAAGAAATACTTGCATTCACAATATGACTAAAAGCTAGCAACCTGATACGTTTCGGTATAGTAACTTTAACTGTGAACAAATGGTCTCCACGTATTGAAGGTCTATTTAGCTTTGGTACACCTCGTTTTGATAACACCAGCACAACTCCAGGTTGAGTACCTGGGGGAATTTGTAGTTCAGCATTTCCATCGACTGTCTTCACCTGCTAGAAACATTTTTGGTCAAAACACCATTACATAAAGAAGGCGCAACAAGACAGGTCAAAATGTTAGGTAAAGAACGGACTTTTTCTAAAATAATGAAGCAAAGAGTCCTCAAAAGAACTGATTGAAATCATGCCCAAGATCATATATTCACATTTCATAATAATATTAATGCAAGAAAGTTGTGAAATTATTTCGAGTTATTGACCTACTAAGAAGAAACTGCTCCTGAAAGAAGAAAGAACAGCAACAGTGTTTTACCAAAGTACCTTAATGACTGCTCCTAGTATTGCATCAGTATAGCTTATAGAAACAGTTGAAGAAAGATTTATCCCATCTCTTTGGATTTCTGGAATTTCCTCTATATCAAGAGACACATAAAGATCCCCGGGTGGGCCCCTGTTCAAAAAAGAGAAAATTTGTTCATGAGCAGACAACTTTAGCCAGCTAAGATTACAGTTAAAGGCTGATGATTCTTCTTAAAAATAGAGAGGAAATCTTCAGACCAGTAAAAAACCTAAAACAAGCACCCATACTACATACACTTGTGAAAATTGTAATAATTCCCTATGTTGTTTGGAAGCCACTAAATGCCTTATAGCAGGGAAAATTCTTGAGGCATTTTTTTTGTAGATCAACTTTTTTTTTTACAAATAAACGTAGACATTTATAAAAGCAAGTTAAAGTTGGAGCAACCCAACTGGAGGCACTATAAGTTAAAATAATATAGTATTTAGGCCAATCCAAAAGGAACATTTTATTGCCAAAGAGAATATCCATGACATCAACAAACATATAAAAACCTTAATTTTTACGTACTTCAATGCCCACCTATGTAGTATAAACTATAAAGCTTTAGTTAATGAGCACCTCACCCTTTTGGACCAGCATCACCCTCCCCACGAACCCTCAGAGTACTACCTTTGCTGACTCCTGGAGGAATTTTCACTTTGATATCTTTCTTGACCCGAAGACGCCCTTCTCCACCACATTTGCGGCAATATTCAGAAATTATTTCACCGTCACCTCCGCAATTTGGACAGACTGATACCTAATGTTAAAACTGAGTTAAAATTAAGACACTACCACCTCCTAACAAATATCGGCCTTGTTATTTTTCTAGCAGAAACCAATGGTCTATCTACAACTACTTCAAACTGCAAGGTACAAGATTTCTCAAAAGATGAATTAAGTCATATGTCACATTCCTCAGTTCTCTTTGCAATTATAGATAAAATTTAATGAAAAACACAGGAAAATATCAAGTAGTAAGTTGTAGAAATGGAGGCATATGCGCATATGACCTGCGAGAATAAACCAAATGGAGTCTGCTCTGTTCTGCATGACCTGACCCCTGCCACCACAAGTAGTGCATATTCTCATTTTTGAGCCAACCTTTGCTCCAGTACCAGAACAAGCATCACATGTTTCCAGATGAGACAGCTCAAATTCTTTCTCTGCTCCAAAGATTGCCTCGGAAAACTCCAAAAACAGGTCATATCTGAAACATTTTGATGCCAATTCAGTTGGTATGCAGATCCAAATTCATTCGATTGCAGGTCTGTTGAACACCCCAATCAATGTAATACGAACAGTGACAATTAAACATCAGATAACCATGCTAATGGATTTGTAAACAGCAAACATTAAAAAAAAGTTTATTTTTTTATTCATGAATATCAATCAAGGTCATCTTGTGCACATCATGAAATGAGTTTGAGATTTTGAAAAATAAAATAAAACACAACTGCAAATATGTAAAATCTCCTCCCACAGAAAGTTTGACACACAGTTGAGACCGAGTTTGAGGATAAATTTGATTCAATTGCAAACCAAGCATGTAAACAACTTAGGTAAAGCTTGTATTACACTTCGGGTTCGTGGAAAACCAGATGAAGCATTGTGTAAAATAGGGAAGAAATCATGTCATTTACATCGAATTTTGAAACACAAACAACAATTAACATTTCTTTGACTTTTTGTATACCATGGGAGAATATTCATGAGTCACAGCACCTTTGTCATAGTACAGAATTTTGAAACACAAACTCACCGAATATCTTCACCCTTTAGGGCAGTAGACTGACGCCGTGTTCTGGACCCAGTCTGATCCATGCTGGCAAAACCTCCCATGCTAGCACCAAAAAATGTCTCGAAAAGATCAAATGGGTTTGTCTGCAAAAATTACAATCTATAAAAACAGCCAAATTTATAAACTTAATTAAGAATATAGGTGATTTCATACAATTTCACTAAAAAAAAATCAAGCGTAGGTTTCAATGTGTCAACAATGTCATCCAGAACAACCTTTGGGGTATAGAGGCCATAATGTTTCAAATAATTTGCATTAGCAACCTTACTGCACGGTTTAAACACCTAAAATTTGACCGCCGGAGATAATAAAAGGTAGAATAAGCTACCGTGTAAGTACCAGCAGAGCCTCCCATAGTACTCTTCACTCCAGCTTCACCAAATTGATCATACAAGGACCTCTTTTTATCATCTGAAAGGACCTGTATTAAAAAACTTCAAATTTCACAAAATAATTGTATTAAAGCGAGAATAAGAAGTAGCTTTGACATTAAAAAAAGGATTTATGTTTTTTTGTCGGAAAAAAACGTAAAATGTTGTGCCATCATTCGCGAGAACGAGTGGGATGTTCAAGCTGATTCAATAGTTAGAGAAACAGTGAAATTACATGGTAAAGAAATCGAGCCGCCCCTGGAAGGCGAATCAAAACATATAACAACATCAGAGCTATCTGAATAGCCATACTAAACTTGTTCGTGTTTTCGCTTCTGTTGGTATGTCAAAACTAGACTGCTCATAATTACAGAACACATACTGAAAGCAGAAGCACGGTTCATACAAGTAGGCATACCTCATACGCAGCGCTGATTTCCTTGAACTTTTCGGTGGCGCCGGGTTCCTTGTTAACATCGGGATGGTACTTCACAAGAACAGGCACAAACAACAATGACCACTATTAAGTCAGCAAACTTGAATAGAAAACGGGAAAAAATGGAGCGATGGAAAGCGAGCAACCTCAACAATCTGGCGAAGTTCGAACAAGTGCAAAAAAGAAGAATCACCTGGCGGGCCAGTTTACGGTAGGCGGCCTTGATCTCCTTGCCACTAGCGGACTTGGGAACGCCGAGAGTGGTGTAGTAATCAGCCGCCCCGGCGACCACAATCGGAAACCGTCTACGCCCGCTGGACGAAGCGAACCGGGCGCTCCGCCGCCGCCGCCGCCGCAGGCGGAAACGATAAGGGAGGGAACTTGCCGCCGCCGCCGCCGCCGCCGACGAGAAAGGAGGTGAAATTGGGGGTTTGGTGGTCGGAGGAGGAGGTATGAGGAGGGTAAGAGACGGAGGAGAGAGGGGCGAGGGAGAAGGCCATCGACTCCAAAACAATGCACACAGCCGATACAATCAATCAATCAAGCAAGCAAATGGAGAGAGGATAAAAACGATGGCAGGCTTTGAGGGAGAAGAAAGGAAGAAAGAAAGAAAGAAGCCCCAATTATGGATTAATTAGTATCAGTAATACCTTACTCGCGTTTTATATTTTAGGGATTAATTAGAGCTTCCAAGCCCCGTCAAAAAACGTCAATCTTAGATTGGCTGAGCTAATAATATATATTTATGTATTAAATCATCTTTTGCATACGGGCCTATAATTTTTCCTACAAATTATTAAATTTTGAGTGGAGTAGAAACAAACACACGTGCATTTGCTGCAGTTGACTTCGATCTAAATTTCATATTAAACTTTCATGTCGTATGAAGCGTCAAGACAAATTTAATTTAATCTATTTATGGAGAGATGTCCATCATGGATAACTGCATTCAGCATTACCAAATTGTTTGTTTAACAAAATAACTCCAAACATCCATGCTTCCGCTCCTCTTCCTCCCCGTCCCCTCTTTCACCACCTCCTCTCCCTCTTCCCCGACATGGACCACAAGGTCTGCTCTTCTTGTTTTTTTTTTAAAAAAATATGCATGTTGTCTGTTTTCATTCTTCATACCCATTGCTTAGGATATGTATGATCAAAATTCCTGTTTATGGATTGATAAAACTAGATAAATGCTCATAGGCTATTATTGCATTTGTTTTGAATTATTATTGTTGTCTATATACCCGGATCAGTTGTTTTTGCATTTTTATTAATACATAGTACCTTTGTTAAGGATTGTCTTTATGTTGAATTTTCAGCTTGTCGAGCAAACGTTTGAAGCTGGTGGAAATGATTTGGACTCGGCTTTTTTTCAGAAACTTGCAGGGACTTTCCCTAGGATCTTCTGGAACAAATATTTCATTCCTTGATGTTAGCACCGACAGCGGAACGGAGAGAATAGGTTCAATCTTATCATTCAATATCATTTTGTTGGAATTCTTTTTGTTTTAATTGTGTAAGTGTGTAAGGGATGCGGTAATTCGAGGAAAACTTAATGTAGGATGAGGGAGTGTGGGGAAGGACAGGGAAGGTTTGTTTAGGAAGAAGAGTTTTGAGTAAAAAATCCTAGGGTACGTTAACTTAAGAATGACTTATTTTTATCAATGCTCAATCAAACACGTTTTAATCGTATTGTTCATCAATTTTGTTCATTTTCTAGTAAGAAAGCTCAGGACAATTATGACTTAGACGAGTAGAAAATGCGTTGAAATATGAGCTTTTTGTATAGGGGTAAGCCAACAATAATATAGGAACTCATGTTACCTCTTTGCCGGGGATTGGTTAGAGGTAGCATGGTTTCTGATGAATCAGACTACAAATTTGCCATAGACAAACAACTCCCTAGTGATGGTTCTGAATGGGTGGAACTTCTTGTCAGAGAAATGATCTGATATAAATGATGCACGCTCACGAGCTTCAAGACTTCTTCAAGCTCCTGAAAAGACCATCATGGCTTGTAAAAGAGTTGATGCATCACAAAACTTGTCAAAAGGTTCTCTCAATTTATTTGGTTCTCTGCTAGTGATACCCATTCACCATTTCAATGTTTTCAGGAGAATTTAATGTTAAAGGAGCAACTTGAAGTACTCCTTCGGGGTAATATTATTCTCGAGCGTGCAGTTGCAATTCGACATGAGCGCCAGAAAGAAATTGACTAGAAACATGAAGAGGCTCAACAATTGAAGCAGTTGTTATCTCAGTATCAGAAGCAATTAAGAACACTGGAAGTAAAACATTCTTACTTACTAGTACTAGTTGACGAAGGCTCCAATTTTGTGATTCTCTCTCGAATTATATCTAGTTGACATCCTCTTAACTGTTTCGCATATGAGGTGGCGTGATCCATTACAAATTTTCATTTTGGTCTAAATCCAAGGCCTACACATTTGATTATTTTTTGTCTCTCAATAATTGAAGATATGCACATGGAGGAATATAATAGAGACAGAGCTTATAGGATCGTTCCTTATAATACTGCCTGCGCGATACTTCTTGTTGAAGACATTTATACTTTGTGTTAATCTGCTTACTTAAAATCATGTATGACTGTCATGGTTTTGGTCTAAAAGATAATTGGTGCTGCCTAAACAGGTGAACTACGCCTTAGCAATCATTTGAAACAAGCAGAACAGAATAGTTCCATATCTGATCGATTTCATCCAGATGTCTTTTGAAGTGGTATTTGGTGTTTCTATGAGTTGGCATTATACGATAAAGTCTGGATAGATATGATAGCTCTACCTCCGGGATAAGCAGCTAGCTGTTACTTCTTACCTTAATAGCTAATGCTTACGGTGTGTTTTTTTTCCACCTCATTTCTTCTTCTTTTTTTCACAGTTGTAAGATTGGTTATGTATTATTCTAGAGAAGACATATATTGAAATGATTTAAACAGTGAAGTTTAGACTTATGATCAAAGATTCTTGCTCTAATATTCTTGCTTCATAGAAAAATCAAGCTCTGTAGACAGCTTCCCCTCCCATGGCAAGAGAGCTAGTATCAGCATGCTGCGTACAAACAAAGCATACAGATTATGAAACACGAGCAGTGAAGGTCTCTAGGTTGATCATGCACAAAACTCATGGAGCAGGAAGTCTCTTCACCCTCTTTTTTCCATTCCTTACTTTCAGCTTGTGCTCACCCTTCTGTGCTCGTCTTCTGTATTCCCCCGAGTTGGTTTTCTCCATTTTGCATGGAGTTACGACTTTTTCTGGGTTCAATTCTCCATTCGTCTTCAATAAATTCAACACA
This sequence comes from Piper betle, assembly GCA_033002965.1. Lineage (NCBI taxonomy): Eukaryota > Viridiplantae > Streptophyta > Magnoliopsida > Piperales > Piperaceae > Piper > Piper betle. The sequence continues at coordinate 82,355 of JAURVB010013853.1, read as the reverse complement.
TCGCTCAAACACTCAAGTTGAAAGCCATTGCCAGTGGCCTCATCCTAGAGCTGGCTACTCTTGTCAAATTCGCCCCTCCTGCACGGCTTGAATATCACCAAGTCATATACCGGACCATAAATACTCCCCTTGACTCAACTGGACATTGCAGGTTCTTCTTCATCCTTTCGAGCATGCCCAGAGCATGACCCACCTTGTCAATGCCGCATAGAAGAGCAACCAGGCCATGGTAGAACCTCGGTTCTGGAGCAACCCCATCCGCGACCATGTCATCGGCCGCTCTATCTCCACTGCCCATCCTCCCCGTCAGGTACAAGACCCTGGCAACTAGGTAGTAGCTCATCCAATCGGGCAACAATCACTACCTCGCATCTGCTCGAGAACTCGGCAGGCTTCCTTGACCCTCCTCACCTTGGACAAGCAAGAGAGCAAGATGTTGAAGCTCGCCGAAGTGGGAGTGATACCCAGTGATCTCATCTCTGCCACCACAGTACTGGCCTCTGGAACAAGTGCAGAAGGATTAAACTTGAGGCTTCTAGCGCAGAGGCAGCGGAGGAAGGCATTGTAGACAGGCAGGCCGAGGAAGAGTCCTCGTGATTTGATGTCTTCAAGCACTGCACGAGCTTCCTTGACGTTGCCATGGTTGCACCAGCCATGGAGAAGGGCCGTGTAGAGGCATGGCTCCACCGGCAACGAGCGTTTAAGACGGTGGTGCCAGAGAACGCCCTGCACCGCTGTCCGAGCATGCCCTCTGGAGGACGGAACATGAACGATGGCTGATACTGCGGTGGCGTCTCTTGGACAACCGAACTAGTTCAAGTTTTTGAAGATTCCCAAAGCATCATCTTCCCTACCAGACTTCACCAATGCCTCTGCCAGACAACAGAAGGTACTGGTCTCCATTATCCGACGTTCTTTCTGAAAGTCAGAGATCAAGATATCTACTCCGGAAATCTCTCTTCTTAGCAAGCACCCGTATCGACTGGCTGAAGTTCTGGTTCCATTCTTCTTGCTCTGGGTTTCTCTGGCGTGCGCAGGAAAAGAATCGTCCGAGTCTCCGAGACGGAGGAAGGTCGGACTGGCTGGCAAAGTCGACGACTTGGGAAACCAGCGTCGGGGTGATGACGTCGGCCATTTCAACGAGGGATTGATTGAGCGCTGCTCCCATTTCGTCTAGACCACCAACACCATTAACGACTTCACATAGCTTACCGAGAGCTTGGTTTTGGATTGGAGCATGAAAAGAGCAGAGAAACCTTCGGCTCAACTTCAATAGCCCGAGCATCTACCCCTATCCCTATCGTAACTCGTACGTTAAAACCATTCTTTACCTAGCTCGATGACTCCTGCATCACTTCCAACGACTGCTCTCTCACGAAAATTTCACCAAACAGTTGGTGCACGCAGCCAGATCACGCTGTTTTTTGGCGGGAGAGACAAGAGAGTGGGTTGTAGGTTGGGCGGTGGTTGAAGGTGACGAGGGTCTGGAGCAGGCCGCCGGAGAGTGGCAGCATGTTTGAGTACTCCTCCGATTCCGGTCGACATCGAGGTTCTCGCAGAGAGAATACACGTTTGGGTGCAGGCTACAATAACAACGGGGTGTTTTCTTCTTTTTTCAAGGTCAAGAACACCGGGGTTGCTATTGCTCGTCGACCAAGTTGGCCGAGTTTTGATTGACCCGATCAAAGCCGGTTCATTTGACAGTTTGACCGGTGGATCAGGCTAACACATTTTAGCCGAGTCCCGTCCTGAGTTAAACGGCCCAAATATTTCAGATAACGACATCGAAATAAAATATTCAGAATTTTGATAATATACATTACTGGATAAATTTAAACAAAACTATATTTACAATAGTTGAAATGTGTCTATCCTTTAAAAAATATCAAGTAATTTTTTGGGGTGTTTTCTTTACTTTAATATTACATGTGTAATTATACGAACGATTTAAATTTAATGATTAAAAAAATAAGTAAATTATATTTTTTTAAAATTTGTTTATGTAAATATAATTAAATTATATGATATTAAATTAAATAAGTTTATGTAAATAATGTTTTATATATAATTATATCAAATTTAAAATATTTTAATTAAAGATTAAATTTTAATATAAATAATAGGCTTTACTACTATGCTCACACACTCTCTCTCTCTCTCGCTTGAACAGAGCATCTCTCTCCCGCTTGATTTAAATGTTTCAGCTTGAACTTAACTCGAACTCAAATCTTACGAGTCGAGTTTGAGCAAGGCTCGAGTTGAGTTCAAGCAAGGCAGTGTTCGACTCGACTCAGTTATAACTCGAACTCGACTCGAAATCAACTCGTAGCTCAACTTGATAATGATAATATAATAATATACATAATATCCAACTTTAATCATATACTCCTTTACTCCTTTGCTTCTTATTTTGAATATATTTGAGCTTAGTAGATTTTTTAAGAACTTAAGTAAGTTGAGGCCGGCCGCGTGTATGAGTCATGAGGGTCATGCCTAAGTATATGATCATAACATCTCTAAGACCGTAGCAAAATGAGTTATCAGAAAATAAGATAATATGCATTATATATATATATATATATAGTGGATCGTAGAATTAGATTGAGGTCGTTTAGCGTGTTAGGATGTGTTAGCTACTATTTTGAGTGGGTTGGTAGAGTTAGAGCATGCTATTAGACTGATTTTTAGGTGTATCGCATTTTATTGGATTTTATTATATTATATTTTATATTTTTGGTATTTATTTTATTATTATTGAATCGAGTCGAGAGTGAGTTAAATTTTATTTACAAAACCACCCTTGCATGCATATGTGTTTCTCCAGAGTTTTCACAGCACGTGTAAATCCCATGATCCAAATCAAAGTTTTATACTTATGAACCGGTCAGTTCAACTGTCAATTTGAGTTAAGTCAGGTTCAAAATATGTGCATTGAGCCGAAGCCGGCTTCATGTATAAGCCATGAGGGGTCACATTGACCCAAGTATACGATGATAACGTAAGTAGCATAGTAAGAAAAAAATGAGTTATCAGAATATACAATAGTATATCAGTTTTTTATTTTATATAGTGGACCGTAGAATTATTTTTAGGTCGTCCATCGCATTAGGACATGTTATTTATTGTTAATGAGTGGGTTGGTAAGATTAGAACATGTCATTCAGAATTAAGAAATTATTATTTTATTTTATGATATTTTTTTACTTTATATTTTTTTGAATTTATTTATTATTATTGACTCGAGTCGAGAACAAGTCAAGTTTTATTATAAAACTACCCCTGTGTTTCTTCCCGACCCTTCAACTACCCGACGTACACTCCACATCACCACCCCACCAACTGACACCTCGCCCTTCAGCTGACCCCCACCACCAGTGACTTCAATGTCCCTCACCACGCCAGCTAACTACGACCACGGCTGCCCGATTGTCGCCTCTGACTCCTCCTTCCTCTACCGTCTTCCTTCTCCTTACCATGTTTGCCACTGCTACATGTCACTTTGGTTGCGCTCACCATCCAGCGCTGCCACCTTCTTGCCTCACCCTCATTTATCCCTCATCCTTCCTCCTCCATTTTCTCTCACATTCATCCTATGTTCATTGTCGGGCCTATTTTCTTGGAGCACCACTGGCCTCACCGCCGCCACCAGTCGCTGCTGTTCGGTCAGGTCCTTCCTCGCCAACCTTCCCTTTCCTCTGCCTTGCTCACTCCTTCCTATCTTTCCCTTAGTTGAGCCCTCACCACATGCCTCATCAACCCTGTTTGATGCATTCACTGATGATGACGTTGCCGTTGTCATTGGTCGATTGTCACCCCAGCCAGACTCTCTCCTTCACCCTCACCCTACCCTACCTGCATGCACAACCACCCTCACCCTTGTCCCTCGCCAAATAGACCCTAGGAGGCTCTCGAATATCATAAATATCATTGCATGATGAAATTGAGAGGATGAAATATATTGATTTGAATAGGGATGCTTTGAAGCAATTATGAAATTGAATTAAATAAATTGAAAATGTTGTTGATGATAAATACTTGATGATGTCGTGAATAAAGAATGATTCGAAACCTTAGATGCTTTGTGTAGATAATTGTGAGGTAATCATGATGGGTGATTAAATTGTATAAAGGGTTGCAAGTTAATCAAATCAGGCTTAGAGTCTTGAAGAACAAAGAATTAAGTTAATCATGGAGTGCATTTTGATGTTTTGGATTATTGAAAAACTACTTCATTGAAATATTAAACCTTAGGGTCATAACAAATGATATTTTAGCAATTCCACTTTCTTCAATGGTATTAAAATCTACTTTTAATATGGTGAGAGTTATTATTGATTATCATAGCAGCTTGAAACCAAACACAATTGAAACTTTAATTTATGCTCAAGATTGACTACGTCCACAATATTGTGAAGAGAATGAGGATGAGGATGATAAGAAGGATGACTCAGGTAATGATTTAGATTGTACATGTTACTCCTAAGTGCTTGCTATTTCATAGTGAATATTATCTCTTCTTATTTGTCTTGGCATGATTGTGTTTTTAGATTATTTCTATATATTGATGTTATGATATTATTTATGTAGTAAATTGAAGTACAACTATATCCTAATTTATATATTCAATTTTTCAAATCCAAAAGTGAAATAGAGTTCTTTAATATTTACTTTTATTGGTTTACTTTTGCATCGCATATTCAAAGACAAAGTATGTTTAAAATTTTATTATCTACTTCTGTTAGTTGTTATGGTGTTGGTAGTTATTAGAATACACCCATAAACTTTATTTATTGGGATGATTAGTTTAAAGGTTTTTATATTTAATCTAGCAAGAATATTATAATATATTTATTCTTTTTACAAAATTTATTTTTTATTTAATCTATCACAATGGATAACATCTGTTAATTTTTTTTCCTGGGATGAAGGCTCGATAAAAGTTATCTAAATATGGATGAAGGTTATAAAATATAGACTTTTGATAGTTTTCTTTCAATTTTGGTTTTACATTTCTAAGCATTTTACATTTTAATCTCTATAATTTCTCTCAGACAAGCTACTTTTAAACTTATGATCGAACTAATTTCGAGCTCCCAAACAAGCCGGTTTCAAACTCCTAAATAAGTTAGTTTTGAGCTCCCAACAGGGTTGGTTTTGAGCTCCTAAATAAAATGGTTTTAAGCTTTCAAACGAGTTAGTTTCGAACTTTTTAAAATTTAATAATTTAAATATATTTGAGCTTGGGTCAAGCTCGAATGGTATTAGAAATATTTGAGTTGATTTCGAATATATATACTCAAAAATTTTTCTAACTTAGTCGAGTTCGAACGAATTTTGAACTATTTGAATCAAGTTCAAGTATAAAGTGAACTTGGCTTGGTCATTCGTATAGCAACCCTCCGAATAATATACCTTCGAGGAGGAATATCTCTGAGCACCATAGTGCCAGCAGCAACAATAGCTCCTTCATCTACTCTGATATTGCCTAGAATAGTAGCTCAAAGCAGGAAGATCGGTTATTCTCAAAAAGTGATCTTAAAGAAAGCGGGTCCCATAACAAGAAGGTTGGATGGTAGAGTCCGGTAGGCAACAAATATATCAAGCAATTGTTTATACAGAAGTTGAACATAAAACCAGGATATTACATGCTATACAACACTCAGTATAGCGGGTAGTGGAAAATGATTGAAAGATACTGTACCTTGGATACTCACCTGCATTAATGAAACCCAATTCCCTACTACAGCAGTCACACCAATCACTAATCCAGTTCCATGATCGAATAACACTCCATCACCAATTTTTGCGGCTGAAAGAGACAACAATGATCTCATTGACTCCTTGTTACAGGGATTGACATCATACTGCATCTATATTAATGACATACATGGAAGGTAATAATACACGTCAAACCATTTTCAGTGAATGCAACATAGTGAAGAAAATACCACATCTGCAACTACTAGTACACACAGGTCAGCGAGGAACATAAAAACAAACATCAGAGACTGAACAATCTCATAGACTGCATCCTTGTCCCCTTGAGTTGGCCAAAATGGTTTGGACCACCACCTCCACCCAAGGAAAAACCGGAGTCGATTCACAACTTATATAATTCCAAAATCTTACTCGTCAACGTACTAATATTCTCCTGTTTCCTACGAAAAAAAAATCGCCTTCCTCTTTAATGATTGGAAAGTTCTCACAGAGGACTCAGATTTGTCGCAGCAAGTCCTCGTCATTGGTGTCAGCAAGGCATGATTATCAGGATTCAGGACAAAATCCAATCACAACTCCAGCCAATGGCTGCAATTTATACCGTGCTGCTCCCCTTCCAGGCTCTGCAATGCCAATGCAAGCACTTTGCACCGCCCTTTTCTCCACAGGGCATGTGCAACACGATATGATTGCAAGGAATGGTACCCCTACACATGCATATGTAATTTAGTCAATGTCTTTAACGAGGTTGCAATGCTTCATTTCATTATTATATCCAAGAAACAAAGAATGAGCTCTTACTGGTTGTATATCCTTCATTTGAGACCAGAATAAAAACCCTTAAAAAACAAGGACACTAGACAAACCTTAAGATACAACAAGGCCCATCTATACTCAAGGCAAGCAGGATATGCCCATCTCTATTTTTATATGCCTGAATACAAAACATTTGCATTAATCAAATGACTCGTTTTGGTTATCAAGCAGCAGATATCACCTGAAGATCCAATCGAATCGAGCGTTTTATGCTTCTATCCCATATAATAAAATCTTCAAATATATCCATCAATTGAGTTTCCAATAGATTAGGATTTTGAAGAAGGTTAGCAAGCACAAAGCCCAGTGCCCGTTCCAAACAGCTATGAGATAGAATGGTAGCGTACTGGAAACTGTTTAAAATAGGCTCTTTTTCGGCCTGAATCATTTCCCACACCATCAAAATATAAATGAACTATTTCAAACTCAGAGAATCACCAATGCTACAAAAAATGGTATTTTACCTATCAAAAATGGAAGAATTACTATACCAAAAACCATTTTATTCTAGCATATACATAAATAATCTGTTTTCTACCAACTAACTAAGCGATTTAAATGAGGTAAAAAAAGCATTACATGCATAAAGGAGCATCCAACAGATGTTAAAAGACATTATGAAGTCATCATTTTCTAGAGTCAACTCGCCCAGCTGAACCCACTCCCACAATCCCTTCCAATGACTTCTCCGGCCTACTAATCCTTCCCCAACCCCTTCTAGTGCTCCCTCGTCCTCCAATTCTGAAGCTCCTCCACTTTCTGCCCCACCTACAGGTCACACTCACCACATGATAACTGGCAGCATGGATGGTAGCAGGAAACTGAGAGTACTTTTCTTTACTAGTTATCCTATCTCGTAAAGGCACCCATTGGCAGAAAGCTATGCTTAAAGAGGTCAATTCTCTTTTGAAAAAACAAACATGGTCTCTAGTTCCTTATTCTTCTATCTATGAATGCGGTGTTAATATTTGTTATTATGAATATTAATGATGTGTAGCCCATTGTCACACTCGGAATACTAAAGGAATCTCGGAATATCAACAGTGGTGACTGTTAGTTTTTCCATGGAGGTTGAAGGGTCTCAAAGCAATCTCGGAATATCAACAGAAGTGTCTGTTAGTTTTTCCATTGGAGATGAAGAGCCTCAAACTATCTCTATAAATATGGATCTCATTTGCCTCATTCCAGAAACAAGACAAGCAGAAGAAAAGACAAGAAAAAGAGAGATAGAGAGATATATAGAGATAAAAGAAGAGGGAAAAATATTCACGAGTTTATCTTATACGGAGTATTGAGAGAGAGGTAAAATCTTATAATCTCAATAGTATAGGGTGTGTGAGTAATCTTCTTGTAGATCGCTATATATTTGATGACTGTAATCTTTGGTTGAAGTAGTGAATTGTTCGTTGTTGCTCGTGGTTTTACTTCGATTGAAGGAGGGTTTTTCACGTTAAATCTCTGTGTTCTTTTGGTTTTTTGTTTTATTTTATTTCTCAGGTATTATTTTCCCAAAATTGTGTGTTCGCTATTGTTGATCTCCAATTTAGGGGATTTTTCTCAACATGCAGCTGGGTTTAACTAGGATAATAAGGTTAAACAGCATGCTAATTGTTCTCTTGAGCGATATAAGACTTGCCTTGCAACAAAAGGCTATCCGCCTATACCCAAATGTCTGGGCATGATTCATAGTCGAAGTTCTATTACCACTCTATCTCAAACATTTGACATGATGGAGTTTTCCTCTCACAACAAGGCCTTCTTTACTCGATTTATGTTTGCTATTTAGCTCCTTAAACTATTTGGTACGGATGGAGCTAAACCAGTTTCTACTCCAATTTCTGATATCTGCCCCAGTACTGATGATGGTGATATCCTCTCTGATCCGATGGAGTTTCGCCAACTTGTCGGCACCCTACAATACATGACAATGATGAGGCCGGATCTCTCCTATGCGGTAAATTCTGTGTGTCAATTAACACACAATTTTTATTACCAGCTTATCTTGATGCCGATTGGGCATGGTTCTCATATACTCAGCGTTCTACATCAGGCTTTGCTATATATTTTTGTTTCTAATTTGATAACATGGAGTTCTTGTAAGCAGTCGACTGTTTCAAAATCAAGTTCAGAAGCTGAATTCCATGCCTTGGCACATCTTAGTACAGAGGTTCTCTTGTTTGGATTATTACAATGTGCATGGATTTTTCTTACTGGGCAAATGATTAATAATTTATTAATTTATATTTAATTAAATCTTGATTTATCTAAAAGTATATGGGACTTGAAATTTTGAATGATGGATCAATTGTATTTTTCTGCCAGGGACAAGTAAATTATAGCCTAATATTGTACTTACATTATGATACAGTGTCTCTAACAACGTTTTAATTATTTAATAAGTTTCTGTTATTATCTATTTTTGAGGCGTTTATTTGTAATTTCCACGACTCATTTTAGGGATATTTTTAGGAGTTGTCGTTAGAGTTTTATCATTTACTTATAAATAAGATGTTATCTTCATTTCTAAGGAGTTTTGATGAATTGTTTATTGAACTGTTGTGAGTCTCTTCTATTTTCCTCCACTATTATGTCGTCTATTTCTTTACATTTTGCCTTATTTCTCTTTTACCAAATATTTCCTGCGGCTTTCATGTTCTTCTAATTTTTACCTTTGCTCGTTTAGTCTGTTTTTATCTTTATTTATTAAGCAGAAACATTTATTTAAATCATTCCCATTGCTCATATGGAGTTTGGAACTGTTTCAGAAGTAGCATTTTATCCTAAGTACTCAACCCTAGTTTTTTTGGAGCAATGATAATTAGATAAGGACTCCATGTGGAAGACTGGAAGACATACGAACAACCCATGCAAGCTTTTGTCGGAACCAGTACAAACGTCCATCATGAAAAGCGCCAGTAAGATTACGACTCATCTGTTTGAAAGACGTAATAAAAAAGCTCAAAACAGTGGCAATCTTTTCATTAAAAAAGATATACAATGATATCCATTTTTATCAATAAAATAAAAATAAAAAGTCAAGTACGTTAGAAAATAAGAAATTTAATCAATTAAAATATAACATAAATAAAAAAATAAATTAAATTATTACAATATTCTCATTCAATAAATGTCTAGGTTAAAAATCGATGTCTATGTTTAAATTATCATATCATTATAGTCTATACCATTATTCGTTAAAAATTTATTAATAAAATTAAAATTTATCTCTAATATATAGTGCACATATACAGCGAATCTTAATAGTTTAATAATAATAATAACAATAAAAGAATTGTGATTTCAAGTAGGAGGTTGCATGTGATCACGTCATGTGAAAATTATTTAATTAACACTTATTTATTTGTTTGAACAATGAGCAAAGGTGAGGCTAGATATGTTAATATAGACGTTGAGTGACTTGACCAAATGACTAAAATTTATTCCCTTAGAGTCAGTTTGATAATTTGGTAGATTAAAAAGAAAAAGAAAATGTTTTAAGAAAAAAGGAAACATCATTTCTCAGATGCATTTGGATGTTTTGAATTTAAAAAGAAAATGAAAATAAGGGCCACTTTTCTTTTATTTCATTTCCTTGCATATTTTGTGAGAAAATCATTTATAAAAGGATTTTTCATGGGCTCGCCTCATAGAAATGTGTGTTCTATCTCAACCCATTTTCTTTCAATCCATACATTCCAACTTTCTAAATTTTTTTCCTCCCAAAATCCATCGATCCAGACACAGCCTCCAAGACGGTGCCCCATGCCCGCTCCCTCGAAGTTCCCCGGTGCCCCATCACCACAACCCCCCCCCCCCCCCCCAATTCCTTCCCCCCACCGCCGTCGCCCCAGCTATGCCTGCTCTTGCGAGGTGGTGACCGTACTAGCCAATGGGCGGCCGACAGGAGGGTGGCGCTGTAGAACAAAGAGGAGTGGCGCGATTGGACGATAGGGAAAGAAACATGGGAGAAGTGTAGGGTAGTTTCGTAATAAAAACTTGACTTAGACCCGACTAGAAGAAATATTACGAAATACATCTCGAAAAATATATACTAAAATACCATAAAATAAAATAATTAAGTTCTAACTCGAATTACATGCTTTAAACCTAATAACCCACCCAAACTCTATAAAAAACTCATCATAACGAGATAAACAGTCTTAAATTAATTTCGTGATCCACTGTATATTTAAAAAATAAATTAATTCTGCGATCTACTATATATTTAGGTAGTGTACCTAAGTATATATGATGATAACGTCATAAATGCAGTAAAAAAATATGAGTTATCAAAATATATAAAAGTACGTCAATTTTTTTAATATATAATAGATTGCAGAATTAATTTCACCACCTTACCGCGGGTGACCTCGCCGCCCGCCACCCGCTAGACAATGTTGTCGCCACCTAGTAAGAGCAGGCCAGGGGCGGGGGTAATTGCCAGCCGCAACAGACTAGAGTAAGCTTTGATGTTGGGATTGGTTACTCTGAACCATGTTGCAGAGTGTATTCCCTTCACCCATTAAATATGGGGGGTTCGATTATAATGATTGATTGAATAAAAAAAAATTGAGTGCTGCCACTCGGCAGTGTGCAATTTGGACGTCCCGCTTATAGCCAAATCTGCCCGATGGCGACTGCTTCCTACCAAATCCAGCTAGGGGGCAACCATGTCCGACTGCACTTGGTCTGATCTCGACGCCAGCGGCCAAAATGGTCGTCAAGAGTAGATTTTTTCTCAAATCAAAATGAGTGCATAAATAATTTTTGCACCATGGTTAAGACTAATTTTTCTCATATATATATATATATATATTACAATTCAATGAAATTAACTTATCATTACCATTTACTTCAGCCTTATCCTTAAAAAAGGCTATAATTAGACCAAGCATTTTATCATTTAATCAACATCTTGCATTTAATTGATGCGAAAAACAGTTAGCAAGGGAAGGTCTTTAGTTGTCTTACAGAATGCTAGGAATATTAATTAGTTTTGTGATTATCATTACATGCACCATTTAACACGCTCAACATAACATGTAAATAGCTTGGGGGAAAAAAATCATAACATGTGAATAACGATTTAAAGTCTCCATCTAATTCTTAATTATGACTAAACCCTATAACCCAAAAAAACTCACTTTAAGTGTCTCTTATTAGTTCACACATCACTTTAAATTGTCATGTTTTTAATTTTGTAATTTAACCCTCTCTTATTAGAAAATATGTTTGATTTATAGTAACATTAAATCACTCATCTACTATTATTTTACAATTTTTTCTTTATTATTAAAAAGTACAGATAGTAACATTGAGAAGAAGAAACCATGATAAATTAAATGGTGGTTTTAAAGATTTTATAATTCAATGATACTTTTTTATAAGATCTTAATTATAATTGCTTGCATATGGATTGGGGGTGTGGAACTAATTTACATCAGTAAAATGGTTCAAACCGACTCCGCAACACACTAGCAATGCAGGCTGGGCTGATCTTATTAAAACTTTTATTAAAATTAAGTAAATAAAAATATTAAAAAATAGGCATAATTCAACTAGGAGTAAATTGTACTAGCTTTGTTGCTTATGCCTTTAATTGATTAAGATTTTCACTAAATGAAAACTATTTATTTATGTAAAATATTGATTAAAATAATAATTAGTAAAGAAATAAATTTCATTTCTCTCGGACATAGCTTGAGTAAGTGACAAAATCATTTATCACGCACAACCTTCTCGGTCAGATTCGCAACGGCCAGGCCCGATTATCAGATACCTTGCTTCCTCTTTAGGGCCACATGGCTTGCACCAAGATCAACAATTTTAAATCTAGACCGTTCAATTATGGGCCAATTCTGACTAAAACATTAAGATATAGATGGGGTAAGTTGCAAGCCAACCATCCCGCCTTATTATACGCGTTTCTATTTCTAGTTACAAAAAACGTCATCTCCAGGGATCTGGGCACGTGTTCGCTCTGAAATCGACGGCTGATAACTTAGACATGGGCCCACAAGAGAGAGTATATGCCGCTGTCAGTCTCGCTTATCCTCCTTGTACGTCGTAGGAGGGAGAGATTTATTTTTATTTATTGATGTTGAAATAGTTTCTTACTATCATGATCACCCCCTCCAAACTTTTTATTATGTTTATAAGAAGGTCAATATTTATAATAAATTATATATATAAACCCTCCATAATTAATCTAAATCGATTAAGAATCGATTCAGTTAAAACGGTTTAAATTAGTCTAATATAAAAATTTTAACTTAGTCAAAATTGGTAAGATATTAGTTATAGAACATGTCATTATATTGTTATTTTTATATTAAGATGTATATTTTATGATATTTTTCAATATTTTTTCGGATTTTTTTAATTATTTAAAGTTAGTTATTATTTTTTACTCAAGTCAAAATTAAAGTAAACTTTTAATTATGAAAATGCTACGTGTTATTTCTTTCCCATTCTCTCTCTCCGATGCCACCCATCCTTCATCTCCGCTAATCGCCATCACCACCACCACCCCCTCCCCCCAATCCACCCTGCTCTGCCTCCCCCCGTTGGCCACGCACCATCCCACCCACCCCCCATCGCCCCACGACCAGCCCCACCACCCAATCACCACCCCGATTGCCCTGTCGCCCCATCACCCCCCCCTGCCCGCTACCCCACCCTGCCGCCCCCGTTGCCACCCTGTCCCCTTGTCCCCTATTGCCCCATCTCAACCCTCGCCGCTTTGTCCTCCCCCAGCCACCGTTGCTCCCCCAGCCCTTCGGTTGCCCATCACCGCCCTCGCCGTCTTCCAGAATTAACCGATTCACGGACCAACTTAAGTTAAATACCGATTTACCTAATTTTTTTAATGCGGATTGCATCTGATCCGATTTAAATCAGCCGGATTTTTACAACTCCAAGTGCAGAGTAGAAGCACTGAGTCAACGACCAACCTTAGGTATAGTTCAAGATAATGCAATTTCTGAAAGGAGACAAAAAGAGGGAATTAGGCTAGGAACCAATTTTGGCTCCTCCTCCAAGTGACACGTGTGTCTCTATTGTCGATCATTCCAAGAATCAACTCAACCGGAGAAGAGCCAAAAGTTTTTCTTAGCCAATGTGCTAAGACCTTTCTTCTACCTTATTAGATGGGGCTTTCACATAGATATGTGCCCCAATGTTGTCACAGATCAAAAAGAAAGATGACCGAGTCCAACTTGTAGGACCACTAATGTGAAGATTAAACATCGCACAAGTAATAGTTTTTCTAAAATAATATGCCCATTTTATATTTGTGGAATTGTTCATGAATTTGAATTCTTGATGCGATGATATTAAATTGAAATAATTTAATCTTAAGATGTTTTGTAAAAGTAGTGATGTGAAGCTTATAATGTTTGATATTTAAACCACTTAGTTACATTCCGTGAATTTGTTTTTGTTAAGTTTGGAATTTTGGTAAAGTAAAAACAATATAAAAATGTTGTATAATGATTAAATTATGTGGAGACAATTAAAGGGATATAATACTTTTAAGTTGTATATTGGAAAATTTTATATTTCTCATGGGGTGTACCATTAAGAATACGCAGTTGAGTAAATAATGGTGCTGTGAAATGGGTGGTGTTCGCTTTTCTAGTTCTCTCATGCTTAATTGTTAATGACGGATCATTTGCCTATCGGCGCAACCTAGGGTCCTAGACACACAACACACGGGAGCTTTTCAAATTAAGTTTAGCCAAGGCAAGTTTTAGATTGAGTTCTATCAAAGATGGGTAGTCTCCATGCTTCAAATGATTGTATTAGGGGTTATAAAAATAGAGCAAAATTCAGACTAATGGTATAATAAACGAAAACGGAACATGGTTAGTTTTCTCGGCCTTCTCCCTCGCTCAGACTCTCATCTCACCTAGACCCCTTTTTTTTTCCCTAAAAAATTGTCAGACTCAGCCTACCATACTCCAAACAAGGAATACTTTTGTTAATAAGACGCCAATATTAATAACCTTGACGGATTTGTCTTCTCAAATGGTTGGTATGACCTTCTTAGTAAAGAATAGGGTGTTTGTGCTGTTTTATTGATGAGGCAGAGAATAAATCGTATGGAAGCTTATATGAATAAAGAAGAAACAATAACAAATTTTAAAATCGATTACGTTTTTTCACTAATTATTGCACTCTTTTTTCATTTAGTATTTCAGTAATATAATTTATTTATACAAATCAAATTTGGTCTCTGGTCACATGTCATTCTATAATCTTTTCCTTAACTTTGGGTTGTGTTCTTGATAATATGCTCTGTACATTAAAATTTATGGTTGTCAAACACCCTAACTACTGTCACGTTTTGTTGGCTAATACGCAAGACATCAGGAAGGCAATAACGGGTGGTGTATGCCTTTGAGTGATGCTATGCATATTACTAAAATTTTCCCCACATTTCCCCCTTGAATTTAATTAATCATTAAATTAGCCATATATACGATGTTACATCATTTATTTTACCCAATCAAATTTAAGATGGGAAAGGTGAAGAAACTTTTATTAGTATTGCACAAAGGATTTCCCCATGCCTTGGGCGACATAAAAAATAATCAATTTTGATTGCTCTACAAAAGACTAGAATATTAGCGAATGTTACATTGTGGGGTTGTATTGTTGTCTTTGTTAATGTACTCCGTTTTTTGGTTCTCTTAAATTTGTCAAAATTTCAAATTGAGTCCAAATTGAGCCAAACATTTAATTAACCCAAAACAAGCATTGAAAATTTTAAGCTTTTGCATTAGGAGTGTAAATAAGCCAAGCCTGTTCGCAAGTATTTTACGTTCGGCTCGATTCGGCTTGAACTCGTGCTTGTTAATTTTGTACTCGAAAAATATTCAAGTCGAAATTGTAAAACCCGTGATTCGAGTCAGGGTTTTACGTTACCGAACCAATCGGTTCGATCGTTGGTTCGAGTCGAGTCGGTTTCATGAATC
This sequence comes from Piper betle, assembly GCA_033002965.1. Taxonomy (NCBI): domain Eukaryota; kingdom Viridiplantae; phylum Streptophyta; class Magnoliopsida; order Piperales; family Piperaceae; genus Piper; species Piper betle. The sequence goes on along the minus strand of JAURVB010013853.1, from coordinate 66,843 downwards.
GCGTGCTGAGTCGAGACCAGCCGTGAGTTATGAGCGATGAGAGTCAGGTGTACCGGAATATATGATGATAACGTCGAGGAGATGGTGAGAGATGAGTTATCAGAATATATGAAAGTATGCAGTATTTTTTTCTTTTATATGTTTGATCGTAGAAATAGTTTTAGACCGAATAACGCGTTAGGCGCGTTGGATTATATTCGGGTGGGTTATTAGTTATAGAGCATGTCATTTGGATGTTATTGTGTTTGTTTTATTTTATGTGATTTTTCTATATTTTTCTAGATTTTTTTAGAATTTATTACGAACTAGTTATTATTTTGACTCGAGTCGGAATCGAGTCAATACTTATTTACGAAACTGCCACTAGAGCATTTCTTCTTCTTCCCCGACCATTCTCACCCAAACCCTTGCCGCCGCCGCCACTGCCGTGTGCCACCGCCGCCGCTGCCGACGCCGCACGGCCGCCGATCAACGCCGCCCCGCCCCGCCGTGCCGTCGCCGTGCCGCCCCGACCAACCCCGGCCACCGTCGCGCCGCCACGACGCCGGAATCGCCCCACGAAGCCGCCTCGGTCATCGCCACTCCGGGCCGGATTCCGCCGCCGTTCGGGCCGCGCCGCCGCCGCTGTGACCCCGACGACCACCCCCTCGCCGTCGCCGATGTTTCCCCCACCATCCCGACTGCCGTCGAGGCCGGCCGGAGCCCCGATCGGAGAACGCCGCCGCCGCCACCCACTTTCGACGCCGCCGCCGACGGCCATCGCCGCCTCGGTTACTTTGTTTGACACCACCATCGGACCAAGCTCGTCGAGCTGGTGCCGATAGACCCCTTGATTGCCCCGTCCCAAATCATCGCCGGAAAACCGTCGGAATCCGCCGGAAAACCGCCGACACTCGCCGGAAAACCGCCGGAACCGCCGGAAATTGGATTTGTGGGAAATTCGCCGGATCATCCGCCGAACGCACCCGGTCCAATCTGATCGGACTTCGGACGCCGCTAGGTGCCGAATTCGAGTTTCGAGCCACGAAACGGAAACCCTAGCCGTCGCCGATTTTCGACGACGCGAGGTATAATTTATTTTAATTTAATTATTTGAAAGTTTTGATTATTAGAATTGCATGCTAGGATTGGTGAATTGTGTGTTATAATAATATATATAAATGTAGATTTGATTAAGGATAAAAATATGAAATTTGTTTGATTGTGTGGTGTTAAAAATAGAAGTTATGAAACTAATTAGGGTTATTAAGTAATAATCATGATCTAATCAAACTAGCTTAAGTAGACTCGCTAGAATTGATATAGGTTGATGTGTGTTGATTGACGTGTGATTGTGTTGATTGTGTGTGCATGCTATAGGATGTGTGATTCATCATGCGGGCGTTAGTTTTTAGCTTGATTGTGTAGGTACGGTGTAGGAGCTCGCCGCCTAGGCGCGTGGACCCGTTTGGAGCTTCTACCAGGTCCGTTTAGGACTCGTTCTCTGATTTACGCTACTCTCTTGTGTATTTGATTTATTATGTGCAGGACGAGTTAAGTGGCGTTTTATCGAATCCCACTTAACTCGGGCCATTTAGCCAACAGTTCTTTTCCGGATTAATAACCCTCGAGGATGAGATCCCTCGAGTTTGTTTTCGAACTTCAGATCCAGCTCACGTTGCCTTCGGGCCTATTGTATAAATCCCAACCCAGACCTATATATATGTATAGTTTTCGTGTTTTGGTGAGAGACTGAATGAGGGAAATCCGACTACCGTGCTACGCGAGCGGGCACGTGTGTGTCGACAGTGGGCTCTGGAATGGTGTACAAGCCGTTTCATTCCCGAGGGATCCTGACAACTCCACCTTTGAGTTCCTCAAACCCGGAGAAGTGTGGAGGTTCACGGGTACTGCATTGCAGCGCATGTCTAGACTTGTGGTTTCAAAGGGTACTGAAGGCGACTGCCCGAGAGTACTCGGCCTTCGTGCTCAAGGCCAGGAGTAATATGGAAGGTGCAGAGGGCGGATAGGAACGAGATTTGACGCGAGAAGCAATAGAGAAATGGCCGAGGCATGAGAATGTGAAAGATAGGGGGACGCTGTCGACCCGATGGCGACGGCTCCCGTATGTGCCCTGATGAGAGTTCTTGAGGAAGTATATGGTTTTGATTCAACAGGAGAGTTTGCTCTCCTGTGCCAGTTTGATATTAGTTATTTTCCGGGCCGGTAACACTCGTTACTGACGGTTTTTCTATATATATGTAGGTGAGAAATGCGAAGCGATGAAAGCTGTCGGGACTGCGGAGGAGCAGCACGGAACCGCGCACACATGTACCTGCCGCGTGTAACGTATAATGATGGTGTGTTATTGTTATGTAAACGATAATTTTGATGTGTTTGTTTGAGTGAATTACTTGTTATGAAACGAACTGATAAATATGAATGAGTAGGGAGCCTTGGAGTACAGACTCGGCTCAGGTAAAAATGAATGAGATAATGGTTAAATGTCGGGCTGATGTTGCAGAAATCGGCCGATTCCGTGCGGAATCGGCCGATTTAAATCGGAATCGGTTTTTTAGGAAATTACCAAAATACCCTAGGTATGATTTTTATTAAATTATTTAAGCATGGGTAAAATGGTAATTTGGATTTTAAAAACCTAAAATCAAACCCGCTCCCCCGACACCGCCGCCGCTCGTCCGCCCGCCGCCGCCCGGTTTCCGCCTCCGCCGTGCGGCCCCGACTCCGCGCTCGCCGCCGACCGGCTGCCGACCTCGCCGCCGACCTCGCAACGTCGCCGCCCACCCGTGGCCGGACCGAATCGGGCACGCACGAATCGCCGCCGACTCCGCCGCCGGCTCCGGGCCGCCGACGGTTCGTCCGGCCGGGCTGCCGACATCGACCGGGCTGCCGACATCCTCCGACATCGCCGCCGCGAGACTCGCCGCCGACCGGGCCGCCGGTGGCGGCGGGAGTAAAAATCGCACGGTGGCATTCTTGTAATTAAAAGTTGACTCGAGTCTAACTCGAGTCAAAAATAATAATTAATTCGAAATAATTTAAAAAAATCTTAAAAAATATTTAAAAATATCAAAAACTATAATACACAGAATAATATCAAAATAACATCAATACTTAATTTTAATATATTTATATTATAAATTGTCAAATTATTATATATAACTGATTAAATTAATTTGGACCGATTCAACTGAACCGATTCCTGGCCGATTCAGACCGATTCCGATTCCGATTCCGATTCACTGGAAAACCGATTCCGATTCCGATTCCGATTTATGCAACCATGGTCAGGGTAGATTATTATGTGTTACCGTATTTTTATAAAATAGTATATATTTTCTTTTGGTTTTTCATTTATTATTTTGTCTTGTCTTTGCTTGTACATCATAGCATGCATGTAGGACTATGTTAGAACCCACGCATCCCATCCATGCATTTCATGTTTGCATCTCCATCTTGAGACACCGAGGGCAGATCCGGGTCGGCTTAACCGAACCCAGTAGATTAGCGAACGGTTCGGTCGCCGATGACATTTCCGGGTCGGTTCACAGGTGAGCTGAAACGGGGTGTTACAGAAATAGATAGCTCATTGAATAGCAAATAGAACTTGAGTTAAAGAGTATTCGGCTCGGCTTGCCTCAAACCTCGAGCTCAATGTGTTTAAACTCGAAAAAATATTCGGCTCAACTCGGTTCGTCAATACTATTGAGATCACATTAAACTTATATAGTATTAGAAAAAAAATTTTGATCTTGTATAATTTGAACGCGAGCCAAACACAAACATTTACTCGGCTCAAACTCGACTAGAAAATATAGCGAGTCAAATGCAAGCCTAGCTTAAACATCATGAATTTTAGACAAGCTCAGCTCGACCCATAATACATCAAAGCTCATTAAACTTTTAACAAATTTAAATAAATTTGTCAAAAATTACGTAAAATTAAAAAACAACCTTGCCGATTTGGCTCGTTTACGCTCTTACTTTACATAAACCACCCCTTTTTATCTTACAATTTTTTTTCGAGCACATTGCAATGAATATGCTATCGGAGAATGCGATGAACGGGTCCGTGACCATTGCTAGCAAATAAAAACCAACGCCGTCAAAATCGTCCAGAACCTTCTGAAAGCCCCTTTATCCAATTCCAAAACGAACAAGGACCTCCCCTCAATACCTCATAAAAACAAGGGCCCCAAACAGAAATTATATAAAAGCTTATATTCCTCAATCTCTATTTTCTCTCTCGTTGGTTCTCCTTCCATTCTCTCTCTTCGCATTCTCCGATCTCCGACCCCCAAACCCTAAAACTCCGACCTCCGATCATCGATCATGGCCGACGACGGCGCCCCCGTCAATGCTCCGGCGTCGGACTCCGGCGACATCGCCACCGTCCACATCCGCTGCTCCAATGGCTCCAAGTTCTCCGTCCAGACCCCGCTCGGATCCACCGTCACCGCCTTCAAGGCCCTACTCGCCGGCCGTTGCGACGTCCCCGCCGAACAGCAGCGCCTCATCTATAAGGGAAGGATCCTCAAGGACGAGCTTTCGCTCGAGAGCTATGGTATGCGTTGTGTGCGTTTCGGGGGTCCTTGGTTGTTGTTCTTCCTGGATTTGTTGATTGATGAGGGGATTGTGGGGCTTTGTTTGCTTTTTGGTTTGTTTAATTGATGATTTCGATGTTAGGAATTATTGTTGCGATTTTGATTGTTATTTGGGTGATGAATGGAGAGGAAAATTATATGCGATCGATCGTTGAATTGTTGTTTCGAAAAGTTTGATTGCTTTTATGCACGGAATGCTATGATGAGGAAGTGTATTTTCGTTTTTGGTGAGGCGAATTATAGGGATTCTTTTGTTTTGTAGTTTTCTGCTGTGTAATTTCGATCTTGGGATCTGTTGAGGTTGAGATTTCGATGTTTAAGTGACGAATTGGGAGAAAGATTACAACTTTTTCTGTTTTTTTTTCTTGTAAAATTAATAGATGTTGTGCACAGTATGATACATTGGGGAAATTGGTTGTTAGTGTTCATGTGATTCCAATTTGTGGAGATACCTTGCTATCTACCGACGAATGTTCTCTCTTATGTCTTATTCTTTTCTTGTTCTTCGTCCAGCTACCCAAAGGGTATAGGGGACATTGAACCCTAAATTAGGATCTATGTGATTACAAATGACAAAAAAATTTTATAGCCAGGCACCCTTCCTGACGCAAACCCTCCTTATTTGTTTATGAAAATTCTATGTGAAGTTTTTTTTGCTATCAATTAGTCTAGATCGAATAATAGTGCAACATTTCATTGCATTCTTCTGATGTTTCTCAATGGGTTGTGTATGTATGATTCGAAGTGCCTTAGCTTATTTTGTTACCGTATTGAGTTCATAGATGATGGCCTACGTGTTTGTAAATTAGATTATGTGTACAATGGCATTTAACTAGTGGTAGTAACAAAGATTAAGATGTTTTTGAAAAGAAAACTAGAAGAAATTAAGAACTGTGTTTGTTGATTGAAAATGGCGCAAACTGAATTGAATGGTTAATCTCCCGTGATTAAGATGTTTTTGAAAAGAAAACTAGAAGAAAGTAAGAACTGTGTTTATTGATGGAAAACGGCACAAACTGAATTGAATGGTTAATCACCCAATATGCTTATGTTTATAGGTGTATTTTCCTTGAAGTATTTGAACAATTTAATTAGTTACAAGACAGGTAATTTATATTGTTTTTACATAATTGGCAAGCAGATGTTAATGCAATTAAGAGATATTATAATAAAAAATGATTAGAAAGTTTAAACTCAACAAAGGACTCTTTGACTTCAACTTGAACTTCTTTTTCTTTTGGCTTTACTTTTCTGTTATTCCTGTTGGCTAATTTTTCGATTCGTGAATCATTGTTTTTGTTATATATTGGGATATCTTGCTTGGTATTTAAGTCGGATGTAGCCTGATTCCAGATTTCTTGTTTTTGTCTTCCTGATGGTTTTTGTGGTAGAAGCTTTTTGTTTGGAAATGCAAATTAACTTCGATTGTTGGTCAGTCTTCTTATAGGATCTTTGAGCATGTATATTGTGCTGGTTTGAGTTTGTTTGGACATTTCTTTATTCTTCGACTGCTAATGGTGCCCAGACTTAAGCAAATCAATGTGCTGCTCCTTAGAAATAGTTCTATTGGGCCTTATGTTGATTTCCACTTGCTGATAATTTTAAGTTCTTGTGTTTGTGCCTCATAGAGTGTAGGCTTGGAGCTTTGCATTTGTATGATCATTTTCTGTATCTTTTTGTCAATGGAAAAGTGTGGATCAGTGAAAGTTTGTATTGATAGGGATAAAGTTGAGTATCTTTTAGAATTTTTTTTCTGCATTCTGTGTACTTGTCACTCATCTTTCACACGTTCAAATATTTTAGGCCTACAGACAGAACACACTGTTCATTTGGTTCGAGGTGCAGCACCACCACCTCCGTCTAATCCGTCTAACACACCAAATGTTGGAGCTCCAAACACTAATGTGGGTGCAAGAGGTGGCCTGGGTGTAAATGAGTCTGCTTTTGGTGGATCTGGCTTAGGAAGCACATTGTTTCCAGGACTTGAAGCCATAATGGACTCAGTGGAACTGGTGCTTCTGCTTTGTTTGGAGCTGGATTTCCAGACCTTGAGCAAGTTCATCAGCAGCTTTCAAAATCCTAATATCATGAGAGAGATTATGAACATGCCTGCCATCCAAAATCTTATGAACAATCCAGATTTAATGCGTAGCATAATCACTAGTAACCCACAAATGCGGGAACTTATTGACAGGAATCCTGATTTGGCGCATATACTGAATGACCCCAGTACTCTTCGACAAACCTTGGAAGCAGCTCGAAATCCTGAGTTGATGCGTGAGATGATGAGAAATACTGATAGAGCTATGAGTAATATTGAATCTTCTCCAGAAGGCTTTAACATGCTTAGGCGCATGTATGAAACTGTTCAGGAGCCATTTTTAAATGCAACAACCATGGCGGGTGATGCTGGGAACAATATGAACTCTAATCCTTTTGCAGCTCTTTTGGGTGGAAATCAAGCTGGAGGAGATCGGTCAACCAACCTATCAACTAGTGAACAAGATTCTACTGGTTCTCCAGCGCCAAACACTAATCCACTGCCCAATCCATGGAGCAATAATGCCCCTGCAGGTAAACTATGGTTTTACGTTTATTTTTATGATTGTGATTTGTGTTGAGGCTAGTACCTATCTACATTTTGGTTACCTATCATTTATCTTTTTCGTTATGCAAAATCTGGTGATGGATAGTAAGTTTTCATGAGTCTACTTGCTTATCCTATCTAGACATCCTGTACCATCTATAGTTTATATAGATGTCTTAGAGTTTTTCATGCACTTCTTCTTCTAGGTTGAGGCTTTCTCTTCCAGATTCTTCTTAAATGATCTTAAATGAAAGAATGTCAATGTATGGGGGGGAATTTCAAGCTGATGACTACACGAGTTTTCAAGTGCCTTTTTATCTAAGTGCTTACAGAAGTTCGGTTGCAGGTGGCACACAAGCAAATAATACGACAAGGGCTACTAATCTTTCAGGAGATGTAAGAGCTCCTGCAGCTGGAGGATTGGCTGGAGTTTCTCCTGTCGACATGGAACAGATGTTTGGTGGCTCACAAGAGCAGCCCATGGTTCAGCTCTTACAGAACCCAGCCTTATCACAATTAATGCAGAATTTTCTGTCCAATCCTCAACACTTGAATGAGGTAGTTGACTTGTTTTTTAATGAAAATTATTGTTTGGTGGAGATGATGTTTTTCAAAAATCTTTTGCTTCTTTGATTAGCTTCTCAGTTTGAGTCCTCAACTGCGAAGCATGCTAGAGGCTAATCCTCAGTTGAGGGAAATGATACAAAACCCTGAGTTCATTCGACAGATAACTTCTCCTGAGACAATGCAGGTATAATTTGTATAGCTGGTTCTTAGTTGTTAATGGTCGAATGCAATGGACATAGTGGGAACCTTTCTATGTACAACTGTGCAGTGACTTGTTTATATGATTCTTCCTTTTGTATTATTTTGAAGATACAGATTGCCATCTTTTTCTTTGCTTTAAGCTATTTGTTAAAGGCCAGCTAATCTGATCATGAATTATGTTTCCAGCGTATGATGAATTTGCAGTCGGCAATGTTTGGCCAGCAGCAAGCGGCTCAGTATGACAACTTAAACTTTCTTCACTTCATATTCTTGAACAAAATATCCGTCACTATTAGTGTTTAAATTACTTCTACTTTTTTTTCTTGTATTGATGTGAATTTTATTCTTCAGAAATCAAGGGGAAACTGGAGCTGGCGCAGGTATCTTTTATTTCCTTTCTAATTTGATGTGCTTCTTGAACTTATGTTGCATGACATGGCCTTCTTTTGTCAAGTCAATTTCATGGACTTGGACTTGGTTTGCCAAAGCATTGACCTGCTATGGCAAGTGGTTGCAGATGGACGTTAATACTGATTATTCTTATTCTACTAATTATCAAGTGCTGTTTTCATTTTTTCTTTTCTTCTTTTTTTTGGTGTTTCTTCCATTGACAATAGGAAATGCTATGGGCCTAGAGTTGTTGATGAATATGTTTGGTGGTCTTGGAGCTGGTGGTCTTAGTTCTCCTGCACAATCCAATGGTAAATTTTATGACTTTGAGCTTTGTTATCATTTTGCTTGCTGTTGTCAATTTTCTTATTTGACTTTTCCTATTTTATAGTGCCTCCTGAAGAACGTTACGCTGCACAACTCTCTCAACTTCAAGAGATGGGTTTTTTTGATGTTCAAGAAAACATCCGTGCGCTCACTGCCACCTCTGGAAATGTCCATGCTGCAGTGGAGCGTCTTCTTCACAACCTGGGTCAGTAAAATTTTATCTCCTGTATATTCTTATATTTGGTGTGCATGGTCATGGGGTGCTTGTAAGAGTAATCAGTCCAGTTCTGATCTTGTTATTAATCTAGAATGTGACATCAGTAAATTCATCCTTTCTGGGCCCATGATAAATAAATTTGGGATTACCTATTGGGGAGACAGGTGATTATTAAGTTTAGCTTTTCTATTTGTGGGGCCTTAAATCACTCTTTTCACCACACAAATTTGAGAGTAACCTGGGGATACCAAATTGGCATGTGCGCTGTCACTTTGTGACCCTTCTATGGAAAATATAATTGGATACCAATACTCCTTGGTTGTTCAAATAAGTTTGCATGGATATTGGCCTCACGAAATATTGTGGAAGAACAAGTTTCTTGCTAGTTAATTTGATATATTTTGTGTTCTTTTCTAAGTTGCTTAGTTCTTCCAATTAAATTCAATCATTGGTTTTTGGTATATATATGTATCTAAGTTCTCTATGTTTTGATTAATCTTATGTTGTATTCTTTTCTTCTGACTGATTAGAGTAAGTGGACGCCATAATTTATATTTTTAGACATTTATTTGGCATTGTCTTTGAGCTAGAATTAATGTGTCAAGTATTTAGGAGGTTATTGTTGTTGCATCACTGGTCTAGGCTGATGTACTGGACAGGTAGCTAATGCATGCAAATTTTGTATTGTCAGATGGTTCTGGGTGATAGAAACATTGAAAAAATGCGAGGAAAAAGGTTATGTTTCTCTTGTATCCAGTCATGGATCTTCATGCCATAAAGCAGAATGTTTATTGCCAAGAGTCACTGTGATAGGCTTCGAAACTCATCCAATTTGATATGAATGCGGTAAGAGATCATCCAATTTGATATGAATGGTGTAAGTCTCTTATGGCAACACAAGGGTGATTAGTGCAGAAATCCAAGCTATTCTTCATAGAAATAACTACTATTTTGTCAAGAGTATATACTATTTACCGATGTATAACACATACTTGTGACAAGAGCATTACTTGTCAAATGGAAAGAAAGGCTATCTGCTTGTAATTTTATAGTGCCTTCATCTTATTTCTAATGACGTTTTCTTCATTACATTGATTGTCATAAATTAAGTCAAGACAATCCCTAATAGCAATAGATAAGACGGAGTACCATAGCTGGTATTGCAGTGTTTGGTTGAATTATTCACATGCAAAAGGGCTGAGTTTTTTTGTTTGCTGAAAAGCTGTAGGTGGGGGTTGTCAGCCCGTACTTTTTTCAAAGCTCTCTTAGGATTGTAAACTAAAGAGGGACCTCAGTTTCGGTAGACGCCAAACTTTTTTCTTTTTGTTTGGAAATAGGGCACGCATTGTTAGGAAACAGGCAGATCGTACTTTCCTTTTTCAATGGGTCTAAACCCCTACTGCACAAGTTTTGAATGAGGGGGATTTTCCCTCTGAATAGATTATATACGTAGGAAATTTTTTAATATGATAAAAGATGGATATAGTTTCTATATATGAAAAATACATGACAACGATAGATTATAACCCTTCTGTAAAAAAATTAATAAAATAAAGGACAATGATGAGAAAGGGTGTGGAGGGAGGGACTAAACGCTGCCGAATGGGATTAGATTGATGGTATTTTACATCATCTTTGGTGCTAAGAAAAAGTCAAGGCATTCTCCTCTCATCGTCCAAGTCATTTATAATTCCTCATTCTTTGTTTTCTTCCTCAATTTTCATTCCTTCATTTTTGTTAGATATATCCTCTTATTCTTCCTCGTACTTGGTTCTTGTGAATGTTTTGAGATTGAAGTAGTTGGGTGAGGTTCAAGAAAGAAGGTTGTTAGTGTCAACAGTAGAGGTCAATAGAGCATACATGATTTGTATTGATTATTTTCTACATTTTTCTAAGTGGATATAGGGCGATTTAGATGGATAATCACGTATTCTATCATGCATGTGGCACTTATGTAAGATGAGATGCGATAGTGGTCTTAATATCGTCGACCTTGTAAAATACATTGGGACACAATATTCGCCCTTACCCAACTAAATAAGATTGGCGTGTAGACATCACGCGGACTAAAAAGAGATAAGACAAGTTAGGGGTACATGTGTATGTCGATAATAATTTTATTGTAAATCTCATATGCCTGTGATAACAATTTTTTTTTTGAACTTGCACTTCGCAGGTCAAGAACTCAATTCAAGCATCTTATGCTAACTGAAGGTCTGAGCAGAAGTCAACATGTTTATTAGAATATGAAAGACTTAGACTTAATAAATGAATGAACTTAGAATGACCCAAACACCTAATGTAGGGAAATAATATTTTGACGATTCATCATTCCGGTTAGAAATCAATGTGGTTGGAATAGGTAAGTGTTAGGATAAAATAATGTGACAACAAATGACTTGAATGTCGTTTAGGTAATGTGGTAATAAGTGTTAGTGAGTTTGTAATTTTGTACACGTGTATGATTATGTCACTCCTCTTTTTGGCTGATTGTGATAACATGACAATATTTATTTTCAGTATTTTTCTTATAAGTAAGTTGTTAAGTTGTGCACCTGTTGATTTGATATGTAATATGAGTTGTATAACTTGAATTCAGACTATAAATTTGTTAGCATCGCTCCTATCAGGTATATAGTATGTCATGAATAAATACAAAGGCATACATAACCATGAAAGATATTTTAAGCATGTAATATAGATTGTATAAGTTACACGGGATAACAAATATGTCAATATATATATATATATATTGCGAATTTATCTTAATTATATCACGTACTTATCTTATAAAAAATTATCTCAAAAATATAAAGTAATGTACAAGGTAGTCAAAAAATGTTTCAATCTAATACTCAAAAATATGTAAATGGTACTGAAATAACTGTTTATTTTTTAAAAATATATAAACTCAAAATATGATTATTACAAATTGTGTGGATATTCCAATACGTATATCATTATTGTATGCGATAAAAACATTCATATACCATAGGAGGCTATGTGGGTTAAAACATAACAACAAAGAGAAATGTTTAATTATCTTCGAACCCCTTGTTTGCCTCTTCGAAAACTACACATGCAAACCTCTGTATAGCATGTCGTTGGAAATTTACACAAGAATTGAAGAAGCCGCTACCAATAACTAAACTCACATGCAATTCAGTCCATTCCTTGCTGGAAGATGATGTTGGTTCAGTCCTAGCATAGCAGAAAATTCGGGTCATAACTGTCCTAACTTTCGACACCCGTCGCCTCTTCCTCTCTTGGACTCATAGCTTCTCCTTATTCTCCAAGATTCCACCTTCTTCCATCTCTCTTTCCATTTGCCATCACCACCGAGTTTTCATTGCATTCTAATCTAATGCCCCTTCTTTGCAAATTTATGCACTCGCAGGCACTAACAAACCACCTAATCGACCTCCCTCCTGACCTTCTCAATGAAAATGAGAGACAATGGATCGATTTGGAGAGGGGGAAAAAAAGGGCTACAAACAATTTCCAAACGTAGACGGTGAATCAAGAGGAGAAGTCGCCTGATGAACGATGAAAATCGCCAAAGACGAACTAACGGCGAACCAAAAGAAGGACGAGTCCTTAGAGCGAGGATTTCACTCCGCACAATCTGCCAACCTGTCTATACTTGTCTCATCATAACTTACTGCATTAAATCTAACTTGTTTTAGTCTCTGCTTTAGCGTAAGAATTTATCATGTGGTGTTCATGTCAAGGGCAATACTAACATACTAATTCAAACACTCGGTACTCAAAAGAATTTCATCAATTTTCTACCGTTTTAAAAGAATTCTGTCATGTATAAATCATACGAGGAAAATCCCCTTCCATAAGTGTAGCAATATTTCTTACGACCTTTTCTTGTTAACTATGTTAGCTTTTTTTGTCACTTAATCCATTCTTAACATGCCCATGCCTTTACTTCGCCACAATTTCCCCTCTTATTGTAACATAATTGATCTATTATCAACCCAATTACAACAATTGAAAAAATCCTGAAACAAAGTTTTTTTTAACAACTTGATCATAATTTTTTAATAAGTTTTATTTCAACAAATAAGCACTCCCATAAAAAGTACATTTTACAAATAACATGAACGCAGAATATAAACTATGAAATTGCAAATTCCTTTAATTAAGAAGTGAAAATTACTGATTGAAAATTACTATTGTCCAGGAATTAAACCACAAGAACGTAATCAACCCTTTCACCGTCAAGATGTCGCATCAGAACAATGAAACATCAATTCACAAATTAGCAAATTGTTCTCACCCTTGGGCATTTATTTATAGAGAATGCATGGGTGGTGGCTACCAAAATAAATGGTAACATCTTTTAGCTAATAAGCATTCACTAAAAGGTCGTAACGTTTAGTTAACGAGTGGGTTAATTAATAATAATTTTTACTAGGTCAACTTCAACCATAAGAAGTCTACCTGCTGTGGAGTTTTACAATTATAGCAGCATATTATATGCATTTCATTCTGCTGGATTAAGAAGTGTTCACTTAAAAATCATCTGGTTTGAGCTCAAATTGTTGGACATAAGTATTTTTGATCTGTCAAAGATAATGCTTGTCCTCAAAATTATCAACCAGATAAGGTCAACATGGAAACAAGATCAGTAAATTAAAAGTATAAGTCTAATTCATCGAGTTATACAATTAAAAATGCAAATTTACAGAGCTTTGATAATATGATACAAGTTGATGTGGAGAAGTGTCAGAATCGTAAAGTAGTTGGCATTCGTTTGAATAAAAGGTATGTATCACCACAATACAAATGTAAAAGTTTGAATATGCACATCAGGAGCACATTCTGTCCATCATGTTTTAACCAACAAGCATAAATCAACCAGAATAAAACCTAAAAATATAAATCCTCTAAATATTTTTAGAAATAGAATTAAAACAATAATTTTCCTTACAGATTTATCGAGTTGTTTATGCAGTCACCACAATAATTGTTGCTGTGAGATATGAAGTTCAAATCCTTGCATCGTAATCTAGGATCCTTCCAGCAAATTTAGGTGAATCCTTTCATGGTTTATTAGAGCCACAAATCATTTCCAACTTTTCATACTCTGGACATTCGACGACAAAGAGCTGCAAAGATAACAAGCGACATACAGCAAACAAATCTATATTAACATAATTATCATTTTCAGTCAAACTTTGAATTAGGACAAGTGACAGGTTTTAATATGTCAAGTTAATGGTTAAATTTCTAAATATGATATAGTATTTACCAAATTTTTTAAACTATGTACAAATAATCATATAATTGATCAAACTACAGATAATAAATTTCATAACTTAATGGTTTAAATATTAATGATTCGTCAAGAACATGCTTTAGAAAAACCCAGCAAACTGTACTAGTCTTCTTGCAAAGTCAAAATATACTAAGGTACCAAAATAAGGGGAGAAACACAACTACAGATTTTTTACAGGAATCAAGTCATATTCATATGTAGTAGCAATCTTGATTTACTTGCTACCACCCCCTCACTGAACACGACTATATTAGTGTTATTCATGCAAAAAACTTGCTATTTATAGGTCATATGGATGCCGGTAACTTGTTGAATCTTTATCACATTTTCCTATCTTCCAAGGATTTCCTCATTAAGAACATCCATTCTAAAACTTGTCACTAATGTTTCACCTGGACTTTGTGCATAATATGAATATGATAACTTTTAAAACATTGTCAGTCAGAATCAGAAAAATTACATACAATGATAGTGATGAAAAGTGATCAATGTGCAAGTATAGCAGTTCACTAATGTATGAATAAACAGCATTTTTATTGGTTAGAAAAATAAATGCAAAGTTACCCTGTTATTGCACTTGTGACTCAGATCAGATTGGCATGGTAGACTCCTGTTCAATGTTCCCATTATGAGCTCTGCAATCAGAATATCTTTAAGCAATTGGAGCTAGGTATATCTTCTTCCTTTTTACATTAAACTCCTCAAGTCTGTCCGTGTGCTTTAAGTACCAGTGAAATAAAAAGTCAACAATAATCTCCACGAGAACATTGCCCACCCACAAAATGATGAAACCGACGTAAATCTCTCACGTCAATTTTTCGTCCAGACACTCTGGAAACCTTTTTAGCGAAATCATGGCAGTCAACACAAATACATAGATTCTTAAAAACTAATATCCGAGCGGTAGATGGAGAAGATATAAGCCCAAAAGCAATAGCCAATCTTTCACTGTGATCGAACAGCTGATTGATTCTCTTCTCAATCAAATTGGTTGGGATAATTTTCGAGGGTAAAGAATGTTCAAACTTAGGACTGAACTCCAACAGCTTAGAATAAATTTCAGCAGTTCGTGGATGATGTTTGTCACCAACTACAAACCTATGCACCTTGCCTTTGACAGTAACCCAGCTACAACTGGTTTCTTTCTTGACATTTCTTTCATTCATCATCCTCCTATAATAAGCTGCTTCTTCCCATCTTCCAACTGAAGCATACAAGTTAAACATAAGAACATATGCAGCAGCGTCACTGGAGTCCATTTCAATGAGATTTTCTCCGGCTATCTTACCCAGCTCAACATTGCAGTGCATTCGACAACTAGGGGTGCTAATTGAGCGAGCGAGCCGAGTTCAACATGTGTTCGAACTCGGCTCGAATAGTTCAAAACTTGTTCGAACTCGCTCGTTTGTTAGCTCGAAACTAGCTCGATTAAAAGTTAAAAGTACCTCACTTAAAAAAAAAATGAGGCCAATGTGATTTGAACCCACAACCTTAAAGTCATCAAGGTGAGTACTTACCATCTCAACTATCTTGCTTATTTGTTATTATATTTTAAATAAATAAATAAATAAATAAAATATAATATAAAGACTATATTATTATATTATTTTATCGAGTCGAGTTTAAGTCGAATTACGAGTCAAGTTCGAGTCGAGTTCGAGTTACAACCGAGTCGAGTCGAACACGGACCTTCCTCAAGCTCAACTCGTAAGATTCGAGTTTGAGTCGAGCATTTAAATGTCGAGTTTCGAGTCGTGCCAAACGGAACCGAACGCTAAATGATCACGAGCTGACTCGCTCAATTTGCAACCCTGTCGACAACCACCAAGTAGTATCTTCCATGTCATTGCATCAGGCTTATAAGCCATTTCTTTTATCAAGTCAAAAGCTTCTTGCAACATCCCTGCACAACAATATATGTCGACCATACAATTATAATGATCAATTGTGGGATCACTTGGTAAACCAGGCTCATTGACTGCAAATATTGTCTGGCTTCAAAGACCAAACCTGAATGGCTGCAAGCAGTTAATATGCCAACAAAAGTGACAGAACTTGGCTTCACACCACTGCTGATCATCTTGTTAAAGAAAGCCAAGGCTTTATAAGCAAGACCATGACAGGAAAAGCCAGTGATTATAGCAGTCCAGGCAACCATATCAGGATAATCAATTAGTCCAAAAGCCTTCAGCGCATATTCTAGGCAACCAGATCTAGAGTACATAGAGATTAAAGCACTTTCTCCACAAAGCTCAGAAATGAGCCCTCGCTTTATAGCATCGCTATGCACCTGGCTGCTTATGCTTAAATCTGCAAGGGATGAACACACCTGGAAAATGCTGGTGTATGTAAATGGGTTAACACCCATTCCTGCACTTCTCAAATTCTTGAACATTGAAAGAGACTCCTCATATCTACCAGTTTGTGCACAACAAGAAATTATCGAACTCCAAGACACGTCATTTGGTTGAGATATTCTCCAAAATGCCTGTTGAGCCCCCTCTAGCCTACCACATTTTCCTTAGAAATCAACCAATGGTGTTCCTGCAGAGACACCCGAATCCATCCCAAATTTAACAACATGACCATGAATTTGTCTCCCGGCATCAAAGTCTTCCAACTTTGAACATGCCGCAAGAGCAGCTGAAATGCGAATTCATCCAACTGAATACCGTCATGCATAACCTGATCAAACAATGCCAAGGCTTCTCCATGCTTCTCTACCTGGTTATGCCCAACCATCAACTCAGTAAATGCCACAACATTACGATCCCCCACGCAATTACAAACAATCTGAGCAACCTCTAGCAAACCCAATCTTATATACATGCCCACAAGAGGCACAGAAATCAAGGAGCGAGACCACATCCCAGTTTTTACTAACACAGCATGCAATTGTTTCCCTAATTCTACATTCAAACTTCCAGCAACAGCACGAATAACCCTAACACAAACCGAATGACTCAACTCAAGACCACTCATGAAACACATCTTCAACAGCAGTAGAACAGCTGGTACAAGCATCCCATTCTGCACATACAAATTCGCCATTTTACTCAACGTATCACCCTCCTTCACATCAACCTCATTCACCAAATTCTCAGCTCCCTCCACACAACCACAACACAAGTACATCCTAAGCAGACCAACAGCAACCGTTCCCGACACCAATTTAACATCTCTCCTCAACTTGCTATGAACAAACATCCCAAAATAAAGCAACTTGGAGTTCGCACACAACCTGAACAACTTCTCATACGACCTCAAGCTAACAAGAACACCATTAACATCCATGACACGAGAAAACTCGCGAGCTTCGGCAAGCTTCCATTGTTCGACAAGAGCAACCAAGTGGACGTTCTCGATCGACCCATTCGCCCCCGTCTCGACCTTGGCCGCCGGCAAGCAGCATCTGAGCGTCGCGAACGACGGGAAGCGATCGAATTTGTCGGCGGGTGCGGTTGGGATTGAGGTCAGGCGGCAAAGAGACGCCATGGATCCTGCATCCGATCGAAGTAGAACTCAACCAGACGTGCCAAGATCGCTCCTTTTCTGCATTGGCGGGGCTAGGGAAGGCCATGGCCATTGAAGGAGCGGCCATGGTTGTTTGAGGGAGAATGGGGTTGTGGGGGCGTTGCAGCGGCTGCCATGGATGATGACCTCCGAGAGCGGTCAAGACTTCGACAAAGGGATGTGGAGGGGAGAGTGGGCACGGCGATGATGCTGGCGGCGATGGTGACGACGGCGGAGGTGGCGGCGGAGGCTGAGGAGTATATAGAAATCCATTTCTTGGATTTCTCCGTCATAGAATTGGAATCCTCACATGTCCACCGGCACTAACACTGGTCATGGAATATTTGACGGCTTTGGATAGGAGTGGCACGCCGAATTCGACCCAATAAAAATAAACTAATTTTGGATTTTTTTTTCTAACCGAACGACCGAATGAGCCTAAATATCAATAATATAATATTTATAAGGTTAATATTATATTATATATAAAAAATTAAAATCATAATATACATTAAAATTAATTAAGTTTATATATATAATTGATATTTAATATCTAAAATAACTCAAAATGACTTACATAAAAAAAATAAAAATTATCCTCATATTTAAGAATTTAGAATAATACATTCACATTAACAAGCATATCAAATTATTTACTATATAATTAAAATACACTCAATTAATACTATAATTTAATAAATTTTCAAAGTTTTGCTCCTATACATTTCTAAGTCAAACAAACAACAATCAATGCATATAAGCTTTAAAATAATCTTTAACGTCAAAATATACTCTAATATTGCATATACTTTTAAGACAAAAAATTTTAATAGTTAATTCTTCATTTATTGTAGTTCACCTATATAAAAAAATCTATAAAAGAGTTAATTGCTTGTAAAAATATTTTATAAATATTAAAAGAATAATAATTAAATATAACATTCTCACATGTTCATTATAGACATGAAGATGTTGGAATACTATCTTCATCAACACAATCATCAATATATTATTATTCTTTAATATTAATTATTCCAAATAAATATGATCATGAACTTGATTATTTTTCTACAAATAAAAAAATATAATAACAAGAGAAGAACATATGTTAAAAAATATGTCAAAAATAGAAAATGCATGAATATAAAATAATATAAAATATGAATTATCTTTATATTTACTCATCAACCCATTTTGAACACGTATCAAAGCTTCAAATATTTTTAGGTTCAAATTATTCTTAGTTGAGCTAATTGTTTATTCTCCGATACTAAATGTCGATTCAAAAGCATTGTTTAACATATGAATGACTAAAATATTGTGAGTATTTTTTTCTAAAATATAATATTTTACTATGTTTAATCTCTACCGTGATAATATATCAAATTTATCTACTCTATCTAGAAAAAGAATAATTAGTTTATCCAAATAATTCTTCAAATCAATTTGTGTTGCCTCATTTGATAAACATTTCATAATCAACTTGCTTACTCATTGTAATCTCCTACTTCGGCCACCAATAAAATAAATACTTGATGAACTTTCATTTTTAGTAGATGACTTATTTGACACACATCTAACCACAAATTTCACATTAATCTTATTTTTGAATTTTCTCATTATAATGTAATATTTATTTATTTAAATATTTAAAAATAATAATTTTAATTTTTATGCTAATTAACATGAGAGAAACTTTAAAAAATAGAAACGATAATAATTATATAAATGAGATATTAGTTATTTGTGAGAAAAAAATATTTGTAATGAAAAAAATAATTAGATAATAAAATAAATATGAGATGAAAATAATTTTCTATATTAACCGAATTTTGACCATGTCTGACTATGACTAACTTGATCGAAGAATTTTAACCATGGACGACTGACTTTTTGACTGAGGTTAAGTAGAAAGACATAAACAATGCCTTATCTAATATCCACCGTAACTTTGGAAGTGTATTCTGAATAGGGGCGATTGGAGACCGTTGTCAACCATACTAAACCGACTTGTTTTTTCTTTTGAAAAAGAAAAGATTAGATTTTAAAAATAAAATTTTTTTATAAAATCAAATTAAATGAAATGCTTTTATAAACTTTTTTGTGGAAAATAAGAAATTTTTATATATAAATAAACTATTATTTACTGAAAGAGTGGTAATCTAGTACAAATTAGTGGTAAGGGCGTACAGTTGATTATTTCAAGTCGAATAAATATTAAATATTTTGTAACTAAATTTAATCCGCTGATTTAAAAAAATAGCAAATTATATAAAACAAACCCACCCTTGGCCGACCCATGGCTGAAATTTTATGATGTTTCGAAAGTTTCCAACTGAACTACCAATTAATTTAAATGCTAACCCAATACCTGATCATCATAAGACCGAACCATGACTGAAAAACAAACTTATTTTAAACTACATATTATTTGTTGAACCCGCAGGATCACAATATCTTCATTTGATTCTCCACTACACAATCTAAACTAATTACGATAGAGATATATACAAATTATTCAAGCGATAAAAGATACCGAATTGGACCTTGATTTACCCCAGTTAAAAACTCGAGTCATAATTACTCTTAACTAACCCCAAGCCGGGTTGGTCCTTATCCTCGACCCAATCCTCCAAACCGGTTCTCTCAACCACACGTTCGTGTGTATTGTCCACGACCCATGGTCCTCGAATCGGTGCCACAAGGCACTAAAATTTTCCACAAACGCCATCCTTGGAAACGCCACATGCAACTCTTGCCAGGTCCGCTCCCATCCAACCGATGGCGACCACAATGGGACGGCGCATGTAAAAAATATTATTCATTCGTTACTCCAAAATCCGAAGGAAACTGCATATAACCATTTACGTGCATAACCGTCAAGAACTACGCTCTTAACTGCAAGCTTCAATCTTGCTCAAGCTCTTCTTCTTCTTGGGCAATCTTGTTTGATGTTCATGGATCACAATCCTACTTCCCATGTCGCCGCTTCGCCTACTCCGGACAGTCAAGCCAGCTCCGACGTTACCGCCGGCGGCAGCGAAGGCGGCGGCAGTGAATTCGAGAGAAGGGACGATCAAAAGCAGAGGCCCACAAAGCGACACGTCCAAGATCTCACTCCGGGGCAGGCTGAGGAGCCGGTCCGACGGAGGAGGAGGACGGAGTGTGTAGCAGATAGTCACGCGCGGCCATGCACCGAGTGTGGCAAGAGGTTCCGGTCGTGGAAGGCGCTGTTTGGGCACATGAGGTGCCACCCCGAGAGGGGGTGGCGGGGGATCAACCCGCCCGATAATTCACACACTCCGGCGACTTCAAAGGAGATAAAATGGTTTTCGTCCAAGAAATTTCCGAAATCGGCGAAACCCAATGATGAGGAGCGCGAGGCAGCTGAGTGCTTGATGATGCTATCCAGGGGCCGGCGGCCGGAGTTGCACCACAAGAAGTGCCATGGCTCGCCGGAGGAGGCAGGGGAGGTGTCGACGTCGACGTCGAATAGCCGGTTCGAGTGTTCGTCGTGCAAGAAGGTGTTCAACTCCCGACAGGCGCTTGGGGGCCATAGGGCCAGCCATAGGAATGTGAAGGGGTGTTTTGCAAGAGCTTGCGATGTTCATAGTGTTGGTCATGGCAAAGGGGAATCAAAGGCTTGTCATGGTTGGGATCTTAACTTGCCAGCTTCAATGGAAGATGCTCGAGAACCTTCCTCTGAGATATCACTAGATCTTAGATTGGGATTCAATTCAAGAATGTGATTGCTTCTCTTCTAGTTAGTTGAGAAACGGGTACTTCTGAGAATTGGTTATTAGAAAGAACTTTATAAGATGCGTTTGTGTAAATGTATGGATGTGAATCATAAGATATATAGTGTGGTTCACAAATTGGAGCTGCTTGTAGCTGGGACAACATTCCCGTTCTTGGTCACGTTTATTTCTTCTCAGAGAATTGCAAATTCCATTAATGTGTATTATGGGACTTCAGTTTGAACAGCTTGTAGAAGATCCAAATGTACCATAAACAGCTTTGATCAATAAAATTTTCTTTTCTAATCTGTTTTGTGGATATCATTTGCGGGAAATTGTGCTCTCCCAAAATATGCGTAATTTTCGTTTTTGCTATCTTGGCCAATATATTTCAAATGTCAAGAACTTGAGTTCATAAAATCTAAAATGAAGGAATAAGATATTTTCCACATACATAAGGTACATCATGATAAAAATAAATATCCATTTTACGTATTTCCATCAAATGGTTTATCCTGCTACGCTGTATCCTTCCTGATGCAGATATCATGCATATCTTGTTTATAGAGGTTGGTGCCCTTGTCAAAGAATTAGTACATGGTAAAGTAATATATAGAAAGCTAAATATAGTCGTAGTTATTTCATATGTTTTCTTTCTCCCAGTGTGGTGCATCTGTTAAGCTAAAGTGCTAAATTGATACCCACCATCAAGCCATAATAATCTGCATTGAATTGACAAATTCTTGTATGCTCATGAAAATGTACCTCAACACCAAAGTTTAAGCTTTCTAGACAAATTAAGTCGTCATTTTGTCATGTGTGGGTCTCTGTTGTTGAATTTTTGGTGATTCTTGAATTTTGTTTAGATTCCAGATTGGTAATTTGTTGTTTAGTACTAAATCTCTTATTTCTAATTAGCCTTTAGTCCTGTTTGGTATGAATAAGTAGGCTTATTAGGGGGTTAATTATAAAATATTAGGGATTAACTTAATTAGCCATGCCATTTGAAGGCAATTAAGGACATTATTAAAAAAGCCCATTTGCTGGCAAACGGGCTTTTTGTTGTGGCAAATTTTAGTTTGCCACTGGGAAAAGCCACTTGGGACACAGTGGCAATGCTGCGGGGTGAAACCGGTTATTGTCACCGGATGCCATGGTTAAACTTAGCCACGCTCACCCGCGGCAACTCCCGAGATAAATTTGTGAAAAAATAAATAACAAAATATTCATTTAGCCACCGCTCCCTGTGGCAACTTTAAATTAAATAATCAAAAAATATCTCGCCCGGTGGGTCAGTGAGGTGGCACGACAATGGGTGGATTGGGAGTGGGAGGTTAGGGCGGAGGCAATGCGTTGGCCGGAAGGGGTGAGGAGGCGGTGGGGACCCGACGGGGTGATGCTAATGTGGTGGGGTAGGAGGGCAGAGGCGGTGGCGAAGTGATGGCCGTAGGCTAGGCGGTGAGTGAGGGCAGAGGTGAGGGCGGGGAGCGAGGGTGGAGGTGCTGGCGTGGACAGGTGGCAAAGGTAGGCGGTGGCAAGGGTGAGTGGTACGGGGCCACTAGCTCTATAGCCAAGCTATGTGCATACGTTTGCGCACAGAACCTTTATGGTTGCGTGTTGAAAAATGCAGCCCTTAATGTATATGCAACCTTTAATGAATTCCGCAACCCATTTTAATTAAAAATAAATAGGTGGGAAATTTTCCACCCAAATAATTTTTTTTAATTAAAAATAAATGGCTGGGAAATTTTTTGTCCAAAATAATTTGTTTTAAAAAAATTGAATATTGCCACCTCTAGCCATAGTAATTCCTATGGTTATATTTTGCCACAGCCAAGCGATGGAAAAGTAGTGGCTAAGTTTTTTTGAAAAATTGAATATTGTCACTGCAAGTAGCGGTTATTCTCATTTTTTATTTAATAAAAAATAATAATAGCTATATTTGGCGGTGGCTAATCCTGTGGTTAAATTTTGTTACTGCTTAGCAGTGGCCAAACAATGACTAATTTTTTTAACATAATTGAATATTGTCACCGCAAGCTATGGCTAACCCTGCGTTTTTTTATATAAAAAATATTTTAATAATTGCCACCACCAACGGCGATAATATTTGCAGTGGCAGAGTAGTGACAAAAGTATTTTAAAAAAATTGAATTTTGCACCGCAAAGATGCTATCCTTGTGTTCTTTCTGTTAAAAAAATTGGCAACTCCCATAGCTATTGGTGGCTAATCCCATGGACCGTGGTTAAATTTTGCCACACCTAAATGATGACAAAGCAATAACTAATTTGCCATAACTAAACCGGTGGATAGTTTAGCCGTGGCTGAAAGTCATTTTTCTACTAGTGAGATGAATGAAGATTTAGATTTATCATAGAGTAGTTTATTGTAGTATTGACGATCTTAAAGGAGGCTCACAATCCTTCTAACGTGCCAAATTTATTCATAATGAAGCTTCACAACTTTAATTTAGTCCTTAAAGTTATCTCAAAGCCCAAAGTTTCGTTATTTTTTCCCGATTCTATTAGATCAATTTTTCTCCTTGTTACTCGCACCAATGCACAAACTCATACGCCATGTTTTGTAGCCAAAAGTTGCCCAATCTTATGTTACTCTTCCCAGGAGGAAAAAATTCACAAAGCGAGCAGCAAGAAACAGAGGTGACCAAAGTGGTTACTTTGCCATCCATCTTAGATGTTCTTGTTCTTAGGCATATACATGTATATATGATAGACATCCAACAGGGCCCAAGAAATGTATCCAATCTAAATCAAGGGCTCAAGAAATGATGAAACATGGCCCAATGCTGGAGCCACTTGGGTCATTGGCATCCACTGCAATTGTTTTTATCGGGGTGGGTTCTGATTCCGTCGTCGCCACAACTTGGAGTTCTCATCATCCATCAGAACGCTTCAAAAGAGGTCGAGGGACAAACTTGGAGACAAGGATGATTAAAAACCAGTGTTCCTCATTTTTAAAAAGTCACATCAACCCAAAACCAAAATAACATGAAAAACTGCGCGTTGGTGTTCCATAGCCATTGGGCTGGAAAATTTCAACAAAAAAGTGGAGTTCAAGCTGCCAAGATACTCTGCATATACTGATTGAAAAATGAAGAATGAGTAGCTTGTGTGGGAGCGATCCCTTGACGCAGTTTTCCTTGCTACTGTTGTTTAATCTTCTCATGCACAATTGCGTCACAGATGAGAACATTATCATGTGTGTTGATAAAGTGGTTGGGCCAAGCTTGGCAAGATATATTGAAGTGAAATGTATGTACTTATTATTTCCAGCACATCTGTCCCCCTTTAAGCTTTCTAATTGTCATCTACAACTTAATTAAACATTTTGTTGCAAAATTAATAGTAAAGTCAAATAGGAAAATTTGATATTTAATTTTTTAGTCGAACCGAGATTTTAGAATTTATTTTAGACTTGACGGGGTTTTAGAATTTATTTTAGCCGGACCGAGATTTAAAATAGCCAAAAATAAAGAAAATTATTTGATTTTTTTAGTGGTTGACAAGACGACTGTTAATTAATCCGGTATCGTAATAATACAATAAAAGGGGCATAGGACCCGGAAATATATGTCAATAAAATGAAAGTGTACGGTAAACAATCTAAAAGTTCTTAAACAGTTGACAAGACACTATTTTTGAGAATTTAATTTCTTACAAACACTTTACTTTAATCTAGTAGTTTAGTACTAACAAAAGTCATACTATTTGACAATGACAAATAATGCCACACTTAATCACAAACAATACATTTAACATAATTATATACATTATTATATTTTGTTAAATATATCATTATGATTTGTACTCATGATACATTTGACATTAAGGATGATGACTTCACGTAAGATCTAGTTTGGCTACCATAAAGATTAGAAGCTAGATAAAACTTTTAATATTGATAAAATTGTTAAATGAATGTTGGTTAGGTTGTTTAATGGTGTCATTACCATATTGGTTGCCCATTTAAAAGCATTGTTGACAAAAGATGTTGCTAGCAAACTAAGTTTGAAGTGAAAGAAAATAAAGTGTGGAATGCACGCAAGGATTTCACTATCTTAATTTTGTGCATTCTTTTGAATAACATAAAAGCTATTCAAATTTACAAGTTAAATATAAATAAGGTATTGTTAACTTAATTTATTCTTAAATTTTTTAAGAAAAACTTATACCTCAACATGGGGTAATTGGAAGAAAACCTTGCCTAATTTAAAGATTAAAGTAAAAGAAAATATGCGTTTCATATATTTATAAACAGCTTCATTCAATGCATTTCAATAGATACATACTTCCATGACAAATTTACCCGTTTGTTTGAGAGAGATTTTTGCATACAATTAAAAATGCGCGCATAAACCATTTGTCATAAAGTACATTTACTAAACAATAAAATACCTTACATGGACGTACTATTTGCCATGACACTCTAAACAAATGTTGTAGTCTACACTTTTATATAGAAGTGTAATTTTTGCACCATTGGCAAATCGGATGTTTCTGAATTTGTAGTGAGGAAACACATTGCATCTTAATTCTTTCTTCTTACCTTGCTTCAACATATAATAACTTGTGTTGCATGCATGTCTATGTTGAAGGTAAATACATCAAGAAAGTCAATTTTTATTATTTCCCCTAATCAAATATATGAACAAACAATATTAATGAGAATTAATCTTGGCATTCTTCTTCTCCACTCACATTTATTCATGAAAATATGATATCAAATAGATTGTTTATCTTTTGCTCTTAATCATGGCCCCTTGTGTATATATCTATATATCATTGACTAGCTACAGTTATGCTCTTGTTGCTAGGGTTGCTAATTGAATG
Source organism: Piper betle (assembly GCA_033002965.1). Lineage (NCBI taxonomy): Eukaryota > Viridiplantae > Streptophyta > Magnoliopsida > Piperales > Piperaceae > Piper > Piper betle. The sequence goes on along the minus strand of JAURVB010013853.1, from coordinate 40,559 downwards.
AGCCAGCTCGTGAGCATTTAGCGTTCGGTTCGGTTCGACTCGACTCGAAACTCGACATTTAAATACTCGAGCTCAAACTCGAATCCTTCGAGCCGAGTTTGAGCAAGGTAGTATTCGATTCGACTCGACTCTGTTATAACTTGAACTCGACTCGTAACTTAACTCGAACTCGACTCGTAGCTCGACTTGAACTCGACTCGATAAAATAATATAATAATATAGCTCTTTATATATAAATATATATACACTAATAAGTTTAATTGTAATTAATTATATTTATTTATATACAATATAATAACAAAGTAGTGAGATAGCTTAGATGGTTGGTATTCAAGTTAACGTCTTGGAAGTTGTGGGTTCAATCCATCCTAACTTCATCTTTTTTAAGTGAGCTTTCAACTTTACAATCAAGCCGATTTCGAGGTCATGAATGAGTTGGAGTTTAAGTGTATTCAAGTTCGAATCGAGCTTGAATAACACAAAAATATTCGAGCCGAGCTCAAACATACATATTCAAAACTCATTCGATCTCGAACCGAGTTCAAACACAAGTTAATATTCGAGCTGAGCTCGAGCATACATATTCAAAACTCACTCAATCTCGAACCGAGTTCAAACACAAGTCGAGCTCAGCTCGCTCGCTCGTTTAGCAGCCCTACTTGTTGCTCATCAAGATATTAGCTAAGTGACATCTGGGCAGGACCCACTAGATATTAGTAAGCATAAGACACTAGCTATTATAACTAACTATGATATGATAAGTGAGCCAAAATTGTGGGTATTAATCTAATGGCTTGATTGGTACTTATACCTAAACAGTGGAACATTAATCAAAGGATCATGACACTCACCATTTATATGGAACTATAAAAATGAGTAGCTATTTTCGTGCATTGTTATACTTAGGGTTGATGTACACTCGTGAAGTTCAGAAGTTTGAACATCCATAGATATCTTTTTCTGTGCTTATTTTTCACATATAAAAAATCAAAAAGTAGCTAGTGATTCGGCCAGAGTTTCCAATCTTCCACAACCCATTTGAGAATCTGAGACTGAGAACATAACCACCTCCAATGCAATTTCTTGCCATGATCTTAGAGAAAACATAATTAATTCTGAGTATATTTCTTGAAAGATTCACCGATCAATCTTTTTCTTTATTATATATAATTTTTAATGGCAGAATGAGAGCACGCGCCGACAACTGATGACATTGGTTTACCAGCTGTGGCATTTTGATTAGGGTGTAGTTAATGGTTTGTGCACAAATTTGACCATTAATATTTTATTATTAAAATTGTAATATTCAACCTTAACAACTTTGTTAAGGTTATAAGAACCAATGAATACGAAATTGAAACTTTTAACATAAATTCATCTTCAAAATTGCACATAAATTTAATAACACTGTGGAGGTAATTGCGCTACTATTGATTAATTTAGATAGCTAAAAAACTTCAATATTAGTTAACAATAAAATTGTCTCAAAAACAAGACTAGTGCAGTATTACAATGAATGGTTCAGATAAATAGACAAGAAGACACAAATGGACAAGTTTTAGATCCCACAACGAATGGTTGAGATTGTCTTCATCGTCGCCATTTCCACACCTTAAGCAACATTCAATCATTCAGAAGTGTGGAAGCCAAGGCAAAACTATTTAGACTATTTGCTTGAGTAGGACACTTAGACTTCGAAGAGAAGCGCAATCTCTCCCTCGGACAGGCACGTGCGCACGCACACGCACATATGTGTGTGTCTATATATATATATATATATATAAGATCTTTATGTTCTTAATTAAGGTATCGGTAAGATTTCCGTTTTGTTGGCACAATCAAATTAGGGTTTGCAAGAATTATTATAATCTTAAGTTTAGAATTATAGAACTTAAAGTATGATCTTAGCATCACTTGTTGCCAATAGTTAAAGATGATATGGGTCAATATGTGGATGGAAAGTAGACTCCAAAAATAGAATCTCATCCTCGATGAAGGCAACTGCATATCCTATTAGCTTGAAGCTTTCATTCTTGTGTGGACTTTTGTTTTTGTTGGCTGATCCATTTTATGCATGATGACACAACAATAGAGCTGACACAACAAATGCCCACCTTGCCATATTATAGTTAGGCTACAATAATTGTAGACTATAAGTTGCTTCGTTTTCACATTCACATATTATTATTTGGAAAATAAACCCAATTAATAAGATATATGTATCGGGTAATGACACCTAAAAATTACCATTGAAGGTATTTAATGGATGCTAACATACTAGTCGTTAATTCGGGTTTAAAAGATAATTGATCGTAAACAAACTTGTTTATTGCAGCTGAACTTCTGTTTTGTTATTCTTTTTATTGTAATGCATTGATCCATTTTAAAAGAAAATTTAATTGTATTAATTAATTACTTCTTTTGTTGTGTAAAAAGTTGTTCTAGGAAAAAGAGAACCATCTATTTAGTAGTTTTATTGAAATGAAATTTACCTTAATTAAGTAACAGACAATTACTTTATCACTTTACCACTATTGCTAATTATAATAAGAATGAAATCATAGACATATTAAATTGATCCAGACTCGGCACCAGCACTGGTGCCGCCGCAATAGTTGCTGGTAGGGCCATTTTCTTGGCCATTTCTCACCGCCGCTATCACCGATCGAGCGATTTTTTGGTGTCGGCAAGCCTCCTTCGGTGAGGCCAACCACCCAGACAACTTGCCCTCTTCGAGATCTTCCTTTCGAGACCAACCTTGATCTCCGCCGTGGTTACGATCACCGCTGGCTATTCGCACTTTCCCAGTAGCATTTCCATCTCATTCTAGCCATTTTCCTACTAGTTGTTGGCCGAACATCGTTGATCGTCACCCCATAAGTCTTCCCCTCGCTGAGGCCGAACTTTTCAAACCACCTTTAACCCTCCCATGGCTGCCATAACCAAGGGCGATTTCGCCCACTTTTAGGCCATTTTACAACCAATGGGTCACATCTAGTAGTTGCACCCGGTTAGCATCTGTCAATCACCACCACCATCACTTCTGCCTTTACCTCCTTTCTCGATCGGGAAAAGCGGTGACCTCGCCACCATTGACGATTTCTGGCAATGAGCACCATCGGTGACCGTCGGGCCCCTTGATTCGGTCTTGTCCTCATTTGTTTGCTTGACCAATCATGACCATGACCGTGTCCACCCAGCTTGTGACCCTGTTCACCTGTCCGCGTCCATGCCTGTGTCTGCCCAGCCAACCTAGCCCACCAATTTAGTTAACCAACCCGAGTTGACTCGGCTCGACTCGGTTCGATTCAGTTCATATGACCTAGTTCAGCCCAGTTGACTCGGTTGCCTTTTTCAACCATTTTGAAACCATTTTCGTCCGTTTTTTGACTATTTTCGATACTTCGAGACTCCCTAGTTTAGATGCATTTTTACATTATTTGACATATCCTAATGTAATGAGTATTTTTCGGTATTTATTGTTTATTCATTTATTTATTATTTATTCATTATTATTTATTTCTAGTTATTTATATATTTATGGATTATGATGAATGCTTGTATAGTTATTTATTATTATAATTATATTTTTACTTATTAATTAATCTTATTCATGTATATTAAATTTTGAATTATTTATTTATTTATTTACTTGTTCACTTGCGTGTATATTATTATTGTTCTCACACCACTTTCCAGCCATTTTACAGTCAGTCGACTGGCGGACTTTGTCGGTCACCATCGCTATCACTTTCGCATTTACCTCCTCTGTCGATCGGGAAAAGCAGCGACCCCAGCCTTGCTGCCATTGATGAATTTCAGCGACTGACACCGTTAGTGACCGATGGGCCTCTTTACCTATTTTGGTCTTGTCCGCATTCGTTTGGCCAACCAGTCATGACCATGGTCGTGTCCACCCAGCCTGTGACCTTGTTCACCTGTCGGCGTCCATGCCTGTGTACACCTAGTGTAACACCCCGTTTCGGCTCACCCATAAACTGACCCGAAAATGTCACCGGCGACCGAACCATTCGCCCTCGATGTCTCAAGATGGAGATGCAAACATGAAATGCATGGATGGGATGCGTGGGTTCTAACGTAGTCCTACATGCATGCTATGATGTGCAAGCAAAACAAAACAATGCAACAGAAAGAAATTTTAATTAAAAATTCATTAATTTTTTTACGAAAAAACTGACAGAATCTCCCCTAAAAGTGCAATAGGGGCCAACCTGTCCACAACAAGGGTATATAAATATTTTATCAAAATACGATAAAACATGACAATCTACCGTAGCATTCATCATTATCTCATTTGTTTTCATCTGAGCCGAGTCTGAACTCCAAGGCTTCCTACTCATTCACAATTATCTGTTCGTTTCATAATAAGCAATTCATCAAGACAAAAACATCCTAATTATCATTCACACAGCATTAACACACCATCATTATACATTACACGCGGTAGGTACATGTGTGCGCGGTTCCGTGCTGCTCCTCCGCAGTCCCGACAGCTTTCATCCCTCGACATTTCTCACCTACATATATATAGAAAAACGTCAGCAACGGGTGTCACTGGTCCGGAAATAACTAATATCAAACTGGAACATGAGAGCAAACTCTCATGGAAAGCAAACCATCATATATATCTTCCTCAAGAACTCTCATAAGGGCAACTACAGAGGAGCCGTCGAGCAGCTGACTCAACAGCATCCCGATCTATCTGGTACTGTGCCGCTCACGACACTTCTTTTTCAGTACTTCACGTAAAACTTTTATCCTAAGCCCTCTCCGAACCTCCATATCTCTCCTGGCCTTGAGCACGTAGGCCGAGTACTCTCAGACAGTCGCCTTTAGTACCCTTTGAACCACAAGTCCGGACATGCGCTGTACTAAACAGTACCCGTAAACCTCCACGTCCTCCGGGTGTGAGGAACTCAAATGCGGAGTTGTCAAGATCCCTCGGGAATGGAACAGTCCGCTGGCACTAATCCAGAGCCCGCTTTGACTGTCACGGCATCCGCTCATGGTACGTGCAAGTCGATTCATCTCCTCTTGTCTCACTGAAAACTCGATAAAATTATTTATAGGGCTGGGTTGGGATTTATTATAATAGGCCCGAAGGCAACTTGAGGTGGATCTTATTTTCAAAAACAAGCTCGAGGGATCTCATCCTCGAGGGTTATTAATCCAGAAAATTATTGGCTAAATGGCCCGAGTTAAGTGGGATCCGATAAAACGCCACTTAACTCGTCCTGCACATGGTAAATCAAATACACAATAGAGTAGCGTAAAAACAGAGAACGAGTCCTAAACGGACCTGGTAGAAGCTCCAAACGGGTCCACGCGCCTAGGCGGCGAGCTCCTACACCGTACCTACACAATCAAGCTAAAAGCTAACGCCTGCATGATGAATCACACATCCTATAACATGCACACACAATCAACACAATCACGCATCAATCAACACACATCAACCTATATCAATTCTAGCAAGTCTACTTAGGCTAGTTTGCATTAGATCATGATCATTACCTAGTTACCCTAATTAGTTTCTTAGCCTTCATTTTTAACACCACTCAATCAAACAAATTTCATATTTTATCCTTAATCAAATCTACATTTATATATATTATTATAACACACAATTCACCAATCCTAGCATGCAATTCTAATAATCAATACTTTCAAATAATTAAGTTAAAATAAATTATACCTCGCGTCGTCGAAAATCGGCGACGTCTAGAGTTCTCGTTTCGTGGCTCGAAACTCGAACTCGGCACCTAGTGGCGTCCGAAGTCCGATCAGATTGGACCGGGTGCGTTCGGCGGATGATCCGACGAATCTCACGAATCAATTTTCCGGCGTTTCCAGCGATTCGGCGAGTGTCGGCAATTTTTCCCGGCGACTGATTCGGGACAGGGCAATCAGTGGGTCTATCGGCACCAGCTCGACGAGCTTGGTCCGATGGTGGTGTCAAACAGAGCAGCCGGGGCGGCGATGGCTGCTCGGCGGCGGCGTCGAAAGTGGTGCGGCGGCGGCGGCGTGCTCCGATCGGGCTACGACCGGCCTCGACGGCGGTCGGGATGATGGGGGAAACGTCGGCGACGGCGAGGGGTGGTCGTCGGGGTCACAGCGGCGATGGCGCGGCCCGGACGGCGGCGAATCGACGAGGGAGGGCGTCGCGGCTTGTGGGGCGATTCCGGCGTCGTGGCGGCGAGACGGTGGCCGGGTGGTCGTGGCGGCACGGCGACTGCCACGGCGGGCGGGGCGGCGTTGATCGGCGGCAGCGCGGCGTCGACAGCGGCGGCGGCGGCGACGACACAAGGCGGCGGTGATAGGGTTTTGGGAGGGTAGGTGTCGGGAGGGAGAAAAATACCTCAATGGCAAACTCGTAAATAAGTATTGACTCGATTCCTACTCGAGTCAAAATAATAACTAGTTCGTAATAAATTCTAAAAAATCTAGAAAAATATGGAAAAATCTCATAAAATAAAACAAACACAACAACATCCAAATGACATGCTATATAACTAATAACCCACCCGAATACCATCTAACGCGTCCTAATGCGTTATTCAGCCTAAACTAATTCTACGGTCACAACATAAAAATAAAATCATCAACTGTATACTCTCATATCTACTGATAACTCAGTCTGCTGATGCGTATCTGACGCTATCATCAATACTTGGGTATACAAGAACCCTCATAGCACGTGCACACGGTCAGCCTCGGCCCTGCACACGTGTTCTGAAAGCTGAACCAACTCGGACCACGGTCGAACCGACCGGCTAACGATTATAAGGCCTTGACCTCGAGGCCGCGGGTTTTACACCTAGCCTACCAATTTAGTTAACTCGGGCCGAGTTGATTCGGCCTGACTCGGTTCAGTTTAGTCCAGTTGGCCTAGTTCAACCCACTTGACTCGGTTGCCTTTTTAGCCGTTTTCGAACATTTTTCGTCCATTTTTCGACCATTTTTGTTACTTTGAGACTCCCTAGTTTAGATACATTTTCACATTATTTGGTGTAATGAGTATTTTTCTATATTTATTTTATTATTTATTTATTCATTATTATTTATTTCTAGTTATTTATATATTTGTCGATTATGATGAATGATTGTATAATTATTTATTATTATTAATGATATATTTACTTATTAATATTAATCTTATTCATGTTTATTAAATTTTATTTATTTAATGATTTATTTGTTCGCTCGCGTGTATAATATTATTCATTTGCGTTTAATTATATATTTATGTATTTGATAGTTATACTATTATTATTCATGATTAATTATTATTGATTATTTATTCATTTATTTACTTAATTAACTATCCATTTAATTAATTAATTATTTTTTAATGAATTTATTTATTTATTTGCTTACTAATTCGCGTATGTATTAATATTTACTCGCATTGAGTAGCAAAATCATGTAGTATATTTATTTATTTATTTATTATTATTATTATTTATTTATCAATGTATCATTTATTTATTTCTATTTGTTTATTGATGAATGAGTTTACTAATTTAATTATTTAGTAACTAATTGTTTTAGTTATTATTCACTATTTGTTCACCTATTTATTTTTTGTTGTTATGTATTATTATTTTGGGTTTATTTGTATACCTATTATTTTAATTATTATTCTTTTACTTATTTGGCTTGTTTTAATAAATTATTTATTTGTTATTTTTTGTGCCTCGATTTGTGTGTCGAGTCTTTAATTGTAGATCGACTTAACATTATCTTTTATTATGATGTTATTGATTATGTGAGCACACACCATAATCATGCATCATATAGAGTTGTCAGTCTTTTGTTTAACAATAGGTTCTGATGTAGGTTTCGGAGTTCGAGTTCGGCATAGATGTATTGATACGCTTAGAGTTTAAACCACAGGTCTGTTAGGACTCTTCTTAGATTTACCGTTCTAGTATATCGTTGATTTGATTTTTTAATCATAGGACATGTTAATGGCTGCTTTGTTAGAACTCACTTAACACGAGTGACATATTTTACTTCCATAATTAATAACTCTCGAAAATAAGATCTATCGTGTTGTTTTTGAACTTATCTGCACCTCATGTTAATAATGTTAATCATAGTTGCAAAAGATCAGAATCGGATTAGAAGAGGAGTCATTGAATTAGACCGATTCATCAAAAATCGAACAAGAATCGGTCATTGATTTCTTCTTCCCTATCCCCCGCATCATTTTAGAATACGTCATTAGATTATTATTGTTTGTATTTTATGTTACTGGATTTTACTATATTTTATTTTATATTTTTAGGATTTATTTTATTATTATTAACTCGAGTAAGGAGCAAGTCAATTTTTATTACCTAAACCACCCCGTTTACAAAGCTGCCCCCTTCACGAATCGCTACCATTCAATCCCCCAACCCTCCCTGCCCCGGTCTCCACCGCCACGCAGCCTACCTCCCCTCCCGCCCCGATTTCCCCACACCACCAGCCGGCCCCTCCAGCGCCCTGCCCCACTGCTCCTCCCGATCGCCAGCCCCCCAGCCGCAGGCGTCCAACCATCCACGCCCCATCCCTGCTGCCCCCCACCAACCCCTTTTATTATTATTAACTCAAGTAAGGAGCAAGTCAATTTTATTACCTAAACTACCCCGTTTACAAAGCTGCCCCCTTCACGAATCGCTGCCATTCAATCACACCCCCCCTCCCTGCCCCGGTCTCCACCGCCACGTAGCCTACCTCCCCTCCCTACCCCGATGTTCCTCACCACCCGGCTGGCCCCTCCAGCGCCCTGTCCCCTACTGCTCCTCCCGACCGTCGGCTGCCCCTCCACCCCCCGGCCGCCGGGCGTCCAACCACTCCACGCCCCATCCCCTGCTGCTCTCCCCACTACCCCGTTGCCCCGCCCCGGCCTCACCCCTCCCCCTGGGCGCCCACTCACCTGCGCCCGATGCCTCCTCCACCTCCCCCCGCCGTCGCCCCCGGTCCATCCCCTGCTGCCCCGCCGACCCCCTTGCCCTATCTCCCCCTCTGCCCCCTCAATCGGCTGGTTCTTACCCGAGTTGACTCAGGTGATAATCGGCTCGAATCGGCCAGAATCGGGCGATTCTTGGTCCGATTTTTCTGCAGAATGATTCGTCCTAATTTTGACCCGGTTTTTTGCCGAACCGAAGTTAAATCGGCCGATTCCGAGTGGAATCGGCCGATTTTTGCAACTATGATGTTAACTCCCAAGTATTGTTGTTATTAAGGCATTTATTTCTTCCTACATTGCTGTAATACATTCATCCTTCTTGCTTGCCTCCTCAAAGTAGATGGAATTTGAATTTCAGATAAGCTATGACTATGTAAGATTGAGGAAGACAAGTTACCTGATGCACCATCTTCAGGAATTAGTATTTTGTTTGCAGCAGGAGAAGAAAGTATTTTCTATCTTCGTGTGTATACCACTGGAGCATTTTTTGTATTTTTGTTGCAGATCAGTAGCAGGAGTGAATAGGGTTATTGGTTCTTCACTGGTTGGAACAGGGATTGGTGATGTTTCAGTGATGAAAGGACGCTTTCCTGGACCAGTTTTTTAAAAGTAGGGTGTATCCTAAAAAAAAAAACATTTGATGTCAAAAACAGCCTTCTTAAAGTATGGTTATAACTCTTATATCCTTTCTGATATCGTGAATATCCTAAAAAATACACTTGACAGAATTAGGAGACAACTTGTCGTGCCCGGGATAAAAAATATGTGCAAAATAGATACACCCAAAGACCTTTGGTTTCACATGAAAGATTGGCTTGTCAGGGAATAGAACTGAATAAGGTATTTGGTTTTGAATTGCTAAGCTTGAAAATCTATTAATCAAATAACAGGCTGTTAATAATGCTTCAAACCAAAACTATTTTGGGATAGACATATTAGATAAGAGACACCTTGTCATTTCCATGAGATGTCTATGTTTGCGTTCATTTATTCCATTTGGTTTTGGAGTATGTGTGCTAGACGTTTCATGGATAATGCCATTTTGATGTATTAAGGACTGAAATTGCTTAGACTTATACTCGAAAGCATTGTCATTCCTTAAGGTTTTAATCATTGCAGAATGTTGTGTCTTAATTTCGTTTAGATAGGTCTGAAAGCAGTTTAGAACTTTAGTTTTATTGTAAAGAAGATATAACAACACATCCTAGTGTAATCATCAATAAATATTAAATAGTACTTAAATTGAGAGACATTTGATACAATCATAGGTCCCCATACATCCAAGTGATCAAGATTAAAAGGCTTTGAGGATTGGACTGTACATGTATTGGAAAAGATGCCTTAGGATACTTAGAAACTTGACATGACACACATTCTCGACTCAAGACTGATTTCAAAGAAGGAAAATCTAATTTTAACTTGGATAAACTAGGATGCCCTAATCGACTATGCCACCTTGCCGCTGACTCTTGAGTTGCACACATTTGAACTGCAGCAGCTTTTGGTTTGCTTATTTCCAGAAAATACAGAGCTCTCTTACTACATTCATGCCCAATCGCCTTTTTGGTTGTTGCTACTGAAATACACACTTGGTTTTAGTAAACAAAACTAAGCAGTTAAGAGAAGTAGACAACTTACAAACTGGCAATAAACTGGTTGGAAATGAAGGAACATACAAAACATCTTCAAGGAAAAGATGTGGAGTTATCTCCACTCTTCCCTTGCCCAAGGCAGGGGAATTGTGACCATCAGCTAATATAATTTTCTTGGGTTTAGGAAAAATTTAAAAGGAGATAAACACTTTTGGATTACCTTTCATGTGATCTAAGGCTCATGAATCTATAAGCCAAGAGGTAGACGAAGATGGATCATTGCTGGTTGTACTCTCATAAACAAAAGCAGCAGACTGGCAAGGTGGTTTTAGGCTGGGTCATTTTCAACAGGTGCTCGAAATCTTCATGAGAAAGAGTCACTGAATTCCCAGAATTTAATGTAGTAGAAGGTTGTCCAGCTATAATAGGTGATGCACTGATCTACGTGGATGAAACTTGGTTGTGCAACTGCTTTGCCCAATGAGGTTTCTCATGTTTATGCCAATATTTATCTTCTGCATGTCCTGTTACATGACAAAAATCACAATACTCGTCTTCTTTCATGATGCTTGTTCTCCCACCACCACGGCTGGCTTCCCCTCGACCTCTACCTCTCACCCTTGAAGAGTTTAAAAGAGGCATAATATTGACAACCAGGGCATTATTCTCTTCTTCTTGAGGAGCATGTGACTACACTGATATTCTTGACAATCTTGAAAAGACCACATTAAGTGGAGGTAATTCAGTACCTGATAATGATTGATTCTTCACAGATGCACACTGTGAATCTAGTCCAGAGAAGAAAGAAACAACTTTGAGTTGTTCTCTTTTGTCTCTTCCAGATCTCCAGACTACGAGGAAATGGCTAGTACAATTTCAGCTCTTCCCATCTTCCTTTAACAAAACTATAGTAATCCTTCAAAGACTCGGAGCCTTGCTTCATTTTGAAAATATCTTCACACAACTCATATATACGATTCACATTGTTATCAGAAGCAAAAGAATTACTTACAGAAAAAATACACCTTATAAGCAGTGTCCAGTAAAATGACATTTGTACTCACATGTGGGTCCATAGAGTTCCAAAGCTAGGAGCGCACTTGAGCATCCTCATTATCCATTTTGCATTAGGGTCTCTATTAAACTCCTCCTCAATATAGTGAAGTTTATCCTTCAAAATGAGAAAAGTTCGAATTGCAGCAGACCAAGGCAAGCAATTTGAGGCTCCAATCAACTTAGTGAAGGTGATGGAAGATCCATTTAATAAATCTGCCAGGGTTGGAAATTTTGCCTCAGATGTTGCAGCAAGAGCCTTCCCTTTAGCCATGGAGAAGAAAGGAAGGCAACAAGGATAATAGTGGAGAAGATAGCTAAGAGTTTAAATAGGAAGGATAATGGAGGTAAAAGATTGTCAGGCTCTTGATGCCACATTGTAATCTTAATGATTTCAACTAATAGGATTACAAGTAGAGAAGATAGTAAGAGGTCCATCTACCTTAAGTTTGTACAGATATGTATACGGGTTACAAGTACATGAGAGGGATCGCAAATTCAAAATTGTGATCCCGTGAGAATGACAACTAATTATTTCCTAACATATATCCGTAATTATAATGACTCGGCCCGGTTAAGTTATTTTTTTAAAAGTGGTTATCTCACTTATAAACAAGATCTTACCCCATTAGATATTAGATATAGGATTAAGTTGAGGGATTTCATAATCTAGCTACCTTAGAAAATCACTGTAAGAAATTTTGTGTCCGAAATTCTTACACTTAGCCCATTCTTAGCTCTAGCCCACAACCTTTTTGGCTCGTGATTGGTATCCTAGCAAATGTCCCTAGTTTAGCCCACCATCTAATACGGAACCAAGTTGTTTTGATATCATATGTAACGACTTGGCCAAAAGTACAAACTAATGAGTTAAGTCATTTTTTAAAAAAGTAGTTAACCAAGTTAAAAATATATAGTACATTATCACTTATAAACATGATCTTACCCCAATAAATATTAGATATGAGATTAAATTGAAGGATCTCACATTAACATACTCAACTAAGTAGTTGAACAAGTCAACAGTACGACTTCCTCAATAGCATCTATTATGACGAACAAAAAGTCGTTGTCCATTATCAAAATTCCCAACAAAAATATGCTCACGATTTACTTTCTTTTTATATTCATTATGAATTGAATTTTTCCTCATACAATACAACTTTCATCTTGTGTCCTTTGCTTATTGAATGGTGTGCTAAAAGTCTTGATTTATTTCTACAAAAAGAGATTTGTAGGACAGCACCCAGTTCATGAAAGCAAACTTCTCATCCGCACCTTAATAAAAACTCAAAACCCATCAAATTAATATTTGAATATCAAGAAGAAGTAAGAGAATAACCACTTTTATGTCTATGATAAACAAATAAGCGAAAGCATAGATCACACCCAACAATTTTTAAGGAAAGAAGGCAGTAGTTGGAGAGAATTGATTGGTATATTTTATAGCCTACATGCTGCCTGCCCTAGTTATTCTATTCTTGAATTGAATTAAACTCTACGAGTCTACCAAATAAAATAATTATGCAAATAATGACAATAATTAAGGGGGTAGCAGCAATGGAGCTTTCCTTAAGTGAGAAGTACATAAGAAGATTCACTTATTGCTTACCTTCGCAAGCAAGAAGTGAATCTTCATTATATACTTTTTCCTTGAAAACTTTAAAAAAATGATAATAACTTAAACTAGCTTTGGCCCCTAATATGTCTACTTGTTATGCTTTCTTAGGTGGAACCCACTAAATTGATAAGAGAGATGGAAAATTGCATCTTGAAAAAAATTCAAAGATGACCCTTTGGGCATTTACATTTTATCTAAGTCATACATATATCTCTAATGTAAAACATTTAGGTGGTAATTATTTGCCTTGAAATTCGAAAGTCAAAATATTTTGCTATTGAATCTTTTATTTTCATTTGTATTACTAACAACACCCTCAATACCACATATAATTAATGAAATATTTATAAAAAAATTAGAAGACTAAAATAGTTTTGCAATCCAAGGAATGAGACAACTGGTTTTTTATTTAAAAAGAAAGTTAAAACAATTTGATTCTTGGAGACTCCACATTGGATTATAAGAATAAAGCTGCACTAAAAAAACTTCCTCTTTGTAAATAAATATCACAAGTGCACACAAGACCATTGATTTTTCCACTGTTCAAAACTTCACTGTACATATATTTTATTACATCCAAAGAAAATATACCGCGTGTCAATTCCTGAAGAAACCAAAGTATCATATTTGTCTCTAATGGATTTGAGAATCTTTCCCATGTTTGCATCCTAACCTCCCTCTCCAACATTCCCTGATACCAACGTGGAAAAGCGGATTGTTTGAACTGTGAAACATTCGATGTCCATTCCAACACTGGAAAGAAGATTGATTTGTATGGACCAGGTTGCTAGTTTTGACATGGAATAATATGATCCATACATGAAAAGGAATCATCTTTCCTCTGGGTTGACTTTGCCCTTAAGTGGTGTGAGCAGAAATGGGAGATAGGAATTTACAGGCTTTGACTTGTCCCCATGGAGAAAGATTCTTCGTACTCCAGGAGCAGTGAAGCGAGAGAGAGAGAGAGAGAGAGAGAGAGAGAGAGAAAAGGGAAGAAGCCATGAGTAGCTTTAAAGGAGCTTTTGCTGAATTTGGTTTTTTGTGGGGTGGCAAGGCCATGGAGGGCGGAGATTGTTCTAGCCAAGTTTCTGCTTCTTGGTGAGTGATTTTTAGCTGTAGAAGATAGGAGGAAGAGTGCTCATATAAGCTCCTCGGATATTTTTTCAAAAAGTGAGTTTCTTTTTATTCTCTCCCTGTTGAGTTTTTTTTGTTCATTACTTCTTGGGTCGCTCCTTTTTAATGGGCACTATGAGTTGATATATGGCGAGGGTTGATGCTGTTCTATTGTTCTTTTATTTTGTTCTTCTATTTGTGGATTATACTTTTTTTAGTTCAAGAATGAGTCATGGAACTGAAAAAGCTGTAAGGAATAAGGGTTGTATGAGACGAATCTCATATGACTCCCTAGTTTCCGTTATTATTGTTTGTTTTCTGCTAATTGAGATAGTCCTTGGAAGTTGGAAGTTGTTAATGAAAGCTTGTCCTAAATTTTCCTCTTTCTTGATTATGAATCTTATTCTGAACCTGTTAACTAGTTTTCTATAGGACAAAAGAAGAAAGCATATTGCTAATCCAATAGTTTGGGGGAGGGCTTTCTGGTTTACTTGCATACTGCAGCTGCCAAAGCGTCATTCTATGGTGTTTCTGGTCTTTGATGTTCTTAACCGATAATGATTCAGCAATTTAAACATATTCTGCCTTGCAGTTTCGGGAAGAGAACAGCTGATGGAAGATGGAGGTTTTCTGTCCAATTCAATGTCGATGATCGACTTTGATTTTATGGATGAACTCTTGGCAGATGGTTGTTGGATAGATACCACAGGCAGCTCTGATTTCTTGTTTCCCAGTCCTCCAACATCAACTGCTAATTTTGATTCTTCAAATTTTATGCTTCCCACTGAAATTTTTGACAACCTGGATTCAAATCCATCGCAAAGCGTGAAATTACGCGAAAATACCAAATTGCTTCAACTTGGTGATCAGGCTTTGGCTGAATCTCAGCCTGAGAACCAGCAGGCTAACCTTGATAAGGAGCCTGGTATTAAAGGGCCTACAGGCTGCGGGGAGATGATTCTACAAGGACGTGGGATCATTAATCCTTTGAATGAATCAAATAGAAGGTGGTGGCTTGAGCCGCAAGTTTCTCCTGGCCCAAATTCTTCTGTGAAACAAAGGCTCTTGCAGGCTCTTAATTACATAAAGGAATCTGCCAGAGACGGTGAAGTTCTTGTGCAGATCTGGGTCCCTGTAAGGAATGGAAGCAGAAATGTTCTCGCAATAGATAATCAGCTCTTTTGGCACAATTCACGCAGTCAAAGCCTAGTAAATTATAGGGAAGCCTCTAAGAATTACCAGTTCCCGGCAGAGGAAAATTCAAATGCAGGTGTTGGATTGCCCGGTCGAGTTTTCTCAAACAGGTTACCTGAATGGACTCCAGATGTTGGTCTTTTCAGTCAGGATGAGTACCCTCGCATTGGCCAAGCTTTACAAAATGGAGTTCAAGGTTCAATTGCACTTCCTGTTTTTGAGCAGGGGAGTCGAGCTTGTTTGGGTGTTGTTGAGGTTGTAATGACCACTAGAAAGATAAATTATCGACCTGAGCTGGAAAGTATCTGCAGCGCACTTCAGGTATAATCATTATTGTTGCCAGACCTCCTTTTGTTTTGTTGCAAGTGTACTATGAATTTTGTTTCTTCATAAGTAGAAACAATTTTCCTTTTTTTTTCTCCTTTCCTTTTGAGAGCATCCAATTGCTGAGGAAAATCAACATATAGGCTGGAACGCCATCTTGTTCCTAATTTTTTGATATGTGGTTTTAGGCTGTCAACCTACGAAGTTCGGAAGTGACAAATGTTCCTTGTCTGGTACATGACCAAACTCTGCATCTAGTTTCACTTTTATTGAGGAGAAGGCGCCTTCTTTAGTATGATATATATGTTGCTTGCATGGCAGGATGATGATCAAAAGGCATACAAAGTTGCTTTACCTGAGATTCTTGAGGTTTTGAAAGCTGTATGCGAGACACATAGATTGCCCTTGGCTCAGACATGGGTCCCTTGTGTTCAACAAGGCAAACAAGGCAGTTGCCATTCAGATGAAAGCTATGTGAAGTGCATTTCCACAGTAGATGTTGCTTGTTATGTGAAAGATCCTAGTATGTGGGGTTTCCATGAAGCATGCTCTGAGCATCACTTGTTGAAAGGACAAGGCGTGTCAGGAAAGGCTTTTACCACAAATGAGCCTTGCTTCTCAACTGATATAACCGCTTTCAGCAAGTCAGAGTATCCTCTCTCCCATTATGCAAAATTATTTGGACTAAGAGCTGCTGTTGCTATTAGATTTAGATGTATACACACTGGATCTCTTGATTATGTGCTGGAGTTTTTCTTGCCTGTAGAGTGCAGAGAAGGTAATGAACAAAGACAAATGCTTAATTCATTATCAGTTATAATCCAACAAGTTTGCAAGAGCTTAAGGGTACTTACAGACAAAGAAATTCAAGACGAAAAGGCTTCATCTGTTACTAGAGGAAGACGGAGGGATACTCCAAGCAAAGATTCCGTTCACAATGCACCTTCTTCCATTAATATAAATGGGAAAATTCCACATCAGGAGAAGTTGACTAGTTTGACTGAGAATTATACAGATAAAGCATTTTGTATATCTAGCCAGCAACCCACCCAAGATAGAGGGAAAAACCATGGGGATCCCAATTCCTTGCCTGTAGACAATCTTAACCAAAATAGTGTATGGCAAAATCTCTCGTTACAATGCAATCAAAATGGTGAAGGAAATGCTGGCTTTAGGCCATTTCGCTTAGATAATTCTAAACATACTTATGATGTAGCTGGTCCTAGAGGAGGAAAGGTTGTAAATAGAAGGAAAACAAAGATGGAGAAAAATATTAGCTTGGAAATTCTTCGCCAGTATTTTGCGGGAAGTCTGAAAGATGCAGCTAAGAGCATTGGAGGTAACTACTTCACTAATTCATATTCTTATTCTGAGATAATACTGTTGTTCTTCCAGTCACTGTTTTCAAGGTTGAAACATGAGAGTTTAACATAACAGGTATGGTATTGGTACTTGGAGTCTCCCATATATATGTTTGTATGAATTCCTGTTGAACGATGTTTCTCCTTTCCTTCTCTGTGTCCAAAAAATAATAATAATAAATAGATTCTTTCACTGCACTTCATCTGATTGTAGATCATGTCAGTATTGACATGCTTTAATCTCGTCCTTTTTTTTGCAATAAATGACATGAGGTGAACTTTGTTGATTATGCTTAATATGCAGCTTTATTTTGGAAGGTCAGTCGTTTTTAGCGTGAACAAGGTTATGAATTAGTTTTTCTCTGAAGGGTTGGATCTGTTTCTAGTAGTTTGCTCAGTACAAAATTGTATAAGGAAGCAGCTTCTGTATTTGCTTTTGCATATTTGCCTGTCTTTTCACATCATTCCTAGGAAAAGAAGCTCAATTGCACATAAAAGTTTTATATTATCCATTTAGTCCAAGTTATTGGGGTTGGTTTCTCTTAGTTAAGGTTGTGCCTGTTCTTACATGACATTTTTTAATCTCTCTTCTGTGTGGTTCATTTCATCAACTCTTCCCCTTAAGGTGGGGAATGTATATTCTTTAATTCTTGTACTGCTCATGTTGGTTGCTTTGCACATGCCAGTCCCCCCATTATTTCATTAACATTTATACTTTATGATTGAAATATCTTACCTCTGCATTTTGGTTTATTTGAATAATGACTAATAGCATTAGTTGAGAAATTTAATTATTTGATGGTTTAAGTTAACAGGAAGTGAGTTCATAATTTGTTTCATTTCTTTACAGTATGCCCAACTACATTGAAGCGAATTTGCAGGCAACATGGTATCAGTCGCTGGCCTTCACGAAAAATCAAGAAAGTTGGCCATTCCCTTAAGAAGTTGCAAGTCGTGATTGAATCTGTCCATGGGGCCAAGAGTGCATTTCAAATGAGTTCCTTATATACAAAGTTTCCAAAAAAATTGGATCTGACATAGCATCATCAAATTTATCAGGAGGTACCTCAACAATTAATCAGTCAGAAAATCCATCTCATAATACGCCACAGAACCAAGGTGCCTTAACTCATCCGACCACTTGCAATTCACCATCTTCCTCTTGCAGTCAAAGTTCCAGTTCAAGTCTCTGCTGCTCTAGTGGTGCTCGTCAAAGTACTAGTTCCAGTTTACCTGTAGCTATTGAGAATGCAGCTGAGAAAAGCCAAAGTGGCATGTTGAAGCGAGCATCTAGTGAAGCGGAATTGTCTGCTTTAATCAAGGAGGAAACTAAATTGCCTTCTAGGTCTACTAGTCAAAAGCTACTTACTGAAACTCATACTTTGGAACGCTCTGCTTCTGTTCCTAAGAACATTGAGCATTCATCAAAGGTTGGAGTCCTTCGAGTAAAAGCAGCATATGGAGAGGAGAAAGTTAGATTTAGCTTCAAACCTACCTGTTGTTTTCAGGATTTGGTCTGTGAAGTTATGAAGCGTTTTGATTTGGAAGACATGAGGGTAGTAGACATAAAGTACTTGGATGATGATTCAGAGTGGGTCCTACTTACATGTGATGCTGATTTTGAGGAATGCAAGGACATATATAAATCATCTCGAGCTCATTCAATCAAGCTTTCTTTGCACAACAAACAGTTGAACAAAGGTTCTTTAGGTAGCATGCTTTCTTGAATAAGATGAAGCACAAGGGTAACGTAGCCGCATTTGCGCTTGCATAAGTGTTGGAACTTGGAAGTAAAGACTGTTATTTACCATGGAATATTCCTGAACTCGTGCACTTGAAAAAAAATGTGGGTTGAGAAGAAACCCGGTAGATGTAAAATAAAAGTTATTGTAGTTTGTAAATTTTACTGCAGAAGCCGGATATGAAGATAAGTTAGTATTTTGAAGTTATACTAAGATTTTGAATGGCAGGAGTCATTCTAGAGCTGGTTTCTGGGAAATATTTTCTCCCGAAATTTGGATCTTTGTTGATGAGCATTGGGATTGTTTTTGAAGCAGCAAACTGTCCAATGACATTGATAGCCTAACTGATAGCATTTTATCGTTAGTGTTGCAGTTTTTCTTCCAATAGTGAACCAGGTAGATCCCTGTTCCTATTATCATTATATCATTCCACAATCTCCTTTAGTATTGTGTTTTAATATTTGTCTTAATTGTTGAGATTCCTTTAAGTAATTGTGTTGTCTCATGTTTAGCAACATATTGATTCTCCCAGTTGTGCATTGGATTTCCTGGGGCTTTGCAGAGAGACCTGAGGGCCTATTGTTGGCTGCAGAACCTTCAAGCTTCAATTATTTGTTGAAGTTTGTGAATGAAGGGTATGAATATGGTGGCATGCATCACATCTACCAGCTCTTTGTTGAGGGCATTTCATTGTGTGATGTTACTACTGTATGTAAATTTTATGCATATATTTAACATTACCTTGCACATTGTATAGCCATAAACATGTTTATTACATTCTTGCTTTTCCCTAGTGTTTCCCTTGTGATGATGATGCTCTTTTATAATCACATGAAACCTAGTTTAAGATTTATGTTCCGACTGCTTTTAGAATCATGTCGAAGAAGAAGAAGAATTTGTTAGTGCAAAAGTAACGGTGATGCAAATGGGTTAACTAGACAACAATTATCATAACTGTCTGGATGGTATATTGGGCCCCTGATTTTGCAATCCAATGACAGATTTTTTTGTGATAGCAAAACAGAAAGAAATGAAGATATTGACACAATAGGATTGATGTTCAGGATAAAGTCGAAGGAGAAAGAAGTTTGCTGTTCTTTATAAGTGAAATTTTTTGCCTTAATTTGGATGTATTATTATTTTATGGATGTGCCACTATTTATTTTTTTATTTTCAGCTCCAATCATTAATATATATATAGAGGGAGAGAGAGGTTAGGTTGTCTGACTTAGGCAGCCTTTCGTGAGCCTATCTAATTTGGGCCGACGACCAAGATATTTTTTTCGTGAGCCAGGAATGATTATTTTTTATTTTTTTGGTGAACCAAAATGGCCATCAGTAAACAAAAATTTTTTTACCGTCAGCAGCTATTCTCGCTGCCGGTGGTAATTCTCAACGCCCATCCCCAACTACGGCCACTATCTCTAGTAGCCAAATAGCTGACGGCGGTAAAAAAAGAAGAAAGAGTTGTTCGTTGGGGGTCATTCTAGCTGTCGGGAGCGAGATTGGGTCATGTGCTGTTGGCACTGGCTACCACTTGGCCAGATTTGACCTCACCTAACTTGATCTTGATGCCGATGGCTGAAATGACCCAAGCAGCCACCTGGATCTGGCCTGTGTCAATCAAATCACGGGGTGAAAGTTGTTTTTTTAAATAATTGATCCAAGTCATTTTTATAGTTAAACATGCTTGATCAAAAGGTGTAACCCTCTATTTCGGTTTACCCATGAATTAACTAGAAAGTGTTACTAGCGACCAAACCGTTTGCCAATCTACTAGATTCGGTTAAGTTGACCCGGATCTACCCTCAGCGTCTTAAGATGATTATGCAGTATATAAAATATGGATGAGATGTTTTGGTTCTAACGTTGTCTTACATGCATGCCATAATATACAAACAAGTAAACAAACATACTAAACAAATGAAAAGGTTAGAAAAGATTGTTTATTTTTAAAAACGAAACAGACAATCTCTCCTAAAATTGCAATAGAGGCCACCCTGTCAACGACAAACATTAAATACTTATAACAATAATAATCGAAAATATAGTCCAAACACATAATGTTTTTCACATTCTAGTTATCTTCGCTCCATAGCTTATACAAACAAGTAAACAAACATACTAAACAAATGAAAAGGTTAGAAAAGATTATTTATTTTTAAAAACGAAACGGACAGTCTCTCCTAAAATTACAATAGAGGCCACCCTGTCAACGACAAACATTAAATACTTATAACAATAAAAATCGAAAATATAGTCCAAACACATAATGTTTTTCACATTCTAGTTATCTTTGCTCCATAGCTCACCCTATTCATTTTTCACTTTCCATTTTCATTCACATGCAAAATATCTATAACAGTTTACAGAATAACATTCAAATTCAATTACCTACACAATTCAGTACATCACCAATTACAGTCGGTAGGTACATGTGTGAGCGATTTCATTGCTGCTCCTCTACAATCCTAACAACTCCTAATCTTTGCGGTTCTCACCTTCATATAATAAAAAGACGTCAGTAACGAGTGTTACTAGTCTAGAAATAACTAATAATAAACTAACACTGGAGAGCTGACCCTCATGTTGAATAAAAACTCCATTATACTTCCTCAAGAACTCTCATAAGGGCAATAATGGGAACCATTGACCTCGGGCGGCAGTGTCCCTTTTCTATATTATTCTCTTTCCATAAAATTCTCTTTCCTTGGCCATCTAAACTATCCCTTTGCACGGGAAAATTATTCTCTTTCCTCTCAGCCCTTTGCATCCTCTGTATTACTCCTGCCCTGAGTACAGAGGTCGAGTACTCTGAGACATGTGTCTTCAGTACCCTTTTACGCCACAAGTCTAGACATGTGCTGCATAGCAGTACCTATAAACCTTCACACTTCTCCGGATTTGAAGAACTCAAAGGTGAAGTTATCAGGCTCCCTCGGGAATGGAGTGGACGCTCACTAGTTCCAGAGCCTGCTTTGACAAACACACAGTCTATCTCAAAACGTGACCGTCGATCCCCTCGTCTCACATCTCACTAAAAATATGAAAACTACTTATTCATAGGCCTGAGTAGGGATTTTAATATAATAGACCCGAAAGCATCGTGACTTGGATCTGAGTTTTGAAAACAAATTCGAGAGATCTCATCCTTGAGGGTTATTAATCCAGAAATACGATAGGCTAAATAGCCCGTATGGAGTGGGATACGATAAATCCACCACTCGACATGTCTGTTTACTTGTTAAAACAAATCACGATCAAATGAGACAATAAATCGGGATCGTGTCCTAAATGGACCTAGTAGAAGTTCCAATTGTGGTTATGCGCCTATGCGACAAACTCCTACTCTGTTCCTATACATCAAATCTAGAAGCTAACACCCGCTAACTGAATGATGCATCAAACTCATCATGAACTCCACACTTATAAAACAATCATCATTCATCAAACAACCAACAATCCTTATCACAATAAAATATCCCTAACTCATTCTATTCATATAGATTTTATTATATTTTTCTAAGTTACGTTGCAGTAAATTAGCATACTCAAATTTAATTTACCTAATTAGATCACTAACATCCATTCACTATCAATCAGATCATGCAAATCATCACTAACATTCATTCACTATTAGGGTTTTATAGTCGTTAGCCAGTCGGTTTGACCGTGGTTCGAGACGGTTCCGCTTTTAGAATACGTACGCGGGGCCGAAGCCAACCGTGTGCACTTGCTATGAACGGTTCATGTATACCCAAGTATCAATGATAGCATCAAATATGCATCAACAGACTGAGTTATCAGTAGATATGAGAGTATATAGTTGATGATTTTATTTTTCATGTTGTGACTGTAGAATTAGTTTAGGTCGAATAATGCATTAGGACACGTTAGATTATATTCGGGTGGGTTATTAGTTATACAACACGTCATTTGGATGTTGTGGTGTTTTGTTTGATTTTATGAGATTTGTCCCAATTTTTTGGAATTTAGTTAGAGTTAATTATTATTCTTGAATACGAGCCAGTGGTGAGTCAAGTTCTATTTACAAGTTTACCACTCATATATTTCTCATCTCCCTCCCCCAAAACCCTGACGTCTTCACCACCCCAAACCCTAGCCGCCGCCCTTGAGGTTTTCGCCACTTCCGCCGACGCCACCTCGCCGCCGATCAATGCAGCCCAACCTGGCCGTGTTGTTGCCTTGTCGCCTCGACCGCTCCTGGCCACCGTCCAGCCGTCGTGACGCCGAAAATTGCCCACGATTTCATGGCCGTTCCTAACGTGATTCCGCTGCCGTGGCGTCGAAGCTCTTCCCTGGACTTCCCTACCTTTCCCCCTTACCTAGCGTCGCCATCGAGGCCAGCCGTGGGTTTGATCGGAGTGACCGACCGCCCCGGCCAAACTCGATGCTGTTGTCGGTGGTCATCGCCGCCGCGGCTGCCCTTGTCGTCACTACAATTGGGTCAAGCTTGCCGAGATGGTGCTAACCCTTACCTCTAATTGCCTTGCCGGAGTAGTCATCGAAAACCGCCTGAACTTGCCAGAAAAGCGGACTTGCTAGAAATCACCTGATCTTTAGTTGAACCCCTCCGATTGAACCCTATCGAACTTCAGGCACCACAGGGTGTCGAATTCGAGCCACGAATTGCGCGAGGTATAATTTATTTCAATTTAATTATTTAAAAGTAATGATTATTAGAACTGCATGCTAGGATGCTGGGATTTTATGATTGATGTATTAGATACTCTCATGTTAACATTGTATAAAAACATGCTGATGGCTACCCAAAAAGTGAATTATTATGTTTTTAAACAAACAAAAATATTATTGGGCAATATTGATGACCAATCCGATTGGGTACAAGGGAAATTGGGCAGTTGAAGACATCCACTTTAGCTTAAAAGCCTTTGCTCTTATAGTTTTTTATTGATCATATTTGTAGAAAAAGATAATGAGATATACAAGAACATTTTTTTGTGGTGTCCGTAATTAAAATTATGGAATTTGGTTATAATTAATATATAAATTTTAAAAATAGTTATTTTTGAAAGAAAACTTTTAAGTGTATCTATGTTTGATATTTTCCCAAAAAATAAAAAAACAAGGATCCGAATTTTCTATTTTTTTTATAATATGCAAAACTTAATAAAAAGAAAAAAATTCGGTAGAAAAGTATTTTTCTTTCAAAAAAAAGAGGTCGAATTTGACGTCGCTCTTGATATGGCTTTTCTGTCCGTTGAGACGTCCACGACCAAGAGCCATGTCCACTTTTTTCCCGCCTCCGAAGAAGGCTCTTCAGAACCCGCTATCTTCCTCTGCATCCCCGAAGGTGCAAATTTTGCTTTTTGGGTTATTATTCTTGTTTAGAAAACGGCTTCATGTATTCATGTAATATTACATGACTGAGCCTTTTGAACTATTGGCTTGATTTGTCATATGATCCTTTTGTCTAGGGTGTGATAACCATTTTCTTGCATGTTTGCATGGCTAGTGTTTTTACATATTTTTCTTGTTGTGGAATGTTTTTTTTTTAAATTTTTTGAAGATGCAGGTTGTTGTTGAAGAATGTGATTACTATAAAGCTATCGTTGATTATTAACATGTAAAAAGAAAAATCTGATACTCTATGTTCATAACGTTGTATTCATGATGTTATGAGTTCGGTGTGGAATGTGCACTCCTAAGGAGTTGATGATGTTACTTTCATCGGCACAATAAGCCATTAAGCCTGTTATTATTGCTTTTTTTCTCACTAGCCAAGAACCCACATGTAGCGCGGTATACACCAAATCCAATAATAAAAAGTACATATCAAATTTTTTTTCTTCATTGAAATATCAAAATTCCATATAACTATTTTAGAAATTATTGAATCTGTTTGTTGATAGGCTTTTCTTTCAAGGTTTGCTGTAGGATTTTGTCTTGAAAAATTATGTGGAACCTTTTGTCTATTTATGTTTCTTTTTCTGATGTATCTATTTATATGTTCGACATTTTTTAATGTAAATTTGCTTTTGCAGGATACTTTTGGAGGCAGGCAGAAGGTTACAGAAAGAGAGGAATGGGAGGTTGGAAATGAGGGAACAGGGTAATGCTGTTGATCGTTTAAGTGATTTGCCTGATACTTTACTTATTAAGATGCTATCTCTCTTGCCTCCTAAGAATGCAACACAGACCATCATATTATCAAGTAGATGGAGATTATATTGTGGATGTCTCTGTATAATTTGGAGTTTGGCCGTAATTCTAGTAGTCGCAAAGTTAACATTGACAGTGTTTTGGCTCTTCATAAGGTGCAAAAGTCCAGAATTTGTCGATTGTTGCAGACTACAGAGACGGAGATGCAGCTAGAGTGGATTCATGGATACATTTTGCGGTTGATGGTCACATTGAGAAACTTGAGTTGGACTTGCAATCTGGGGAGAAACCTAATGTGCCCTGCATGTTACCTCCATGCCTTTTTATTTGTGAATCACTCGTTCATTTAAAATTGCAATATTGCAACTTTGATTTGCCTCGTTCCATGCACCTGGTCTCCCTCAAAACTTTTTATCTTAGTGGAAGTGAATTGAGTGAGAATGCCATGCTTGATAATGTCCCCGACTTGCAAAGCTTACATTAGCTGCTTGCAATAAATGATCTCTTCTAAGATAGTCGTGAGAAACCCAAATCTTGTGACGGTAAAAATATTCAATTTTTCTTATCCTGATGGTGAGATTGAAATCAACGCACCAAACTTGACAACTTTGGTGATTGAAGGAGATTCACTAGGAAGGCATATGTGTTGGAAAATTTGTCTTCACTCACAAAAGCTACTTTGAATTTAACAGAAATGGGCGATGACTGCTCTCATGACGACTGTGACACCATGTTAATTAGAAATACTTGGTTGCCTAGGACACGTTAGACATCTTCGTTTGTGCAGAGTATGCCTTCAGGTACTCCCTTTTTGTGGCCAACTTTCTAAGCAGGTCTTTGGTGCATCTAAAGAAAGCTTATTGAATGGCAGTTTCTATTCTTCTTTTTTTTAAAAAAGAAGGAAAACCCAATGGCTGAGTTTCTTTCTGAAGTGTTACTTGGTGTCTCCAACTCTACAAGTTAACATTTTTATAAACATGAGTTAGCCGTCACTAGTGCTTGTAATAGAGATTGATAGTTATTGTTCAAACGCATTGATTGTCATATAATCTCTAATTTAGTTTTCTACTAAAAAAACTATGTTTTTATCTCGTTTTCTTTGACTGATATTTTGCCTTTTTCCATACTGTTATGTGTAAGATCCTTTCCTCCTACTATGATGATGCAGCAAGAGTTGGTCCATCCATTAAATCTCTATATGTAGGACTTGATACCGAATTGCTGAAATCTGAGATAATTGGACTTGACAACATTTTAGATTGGTGGTCGAGCCTTGAGAATCTCAGAATAGAATTAAGTGGAGACTATATATATTCTATGTGTCAAGATCTTCGATCTGATGGTGCAATGGAAAATGAAAGAACTTCAGAGGATGATGATGATTGGGTTGCTTGTAACAGAAGAGTTGATGGTGATTATTGGGATGACAGAATAGACGCGAGCATATTATTCAGTCTCATTTTAAACTGGTTCATTTGCTCTTATGTTACTTGGGTTTCAAATTTGTACTTATTTTACAGGAAAGATTCGATTTTTCTGAGAAAGAACTAGGGGAATCTGTGGAAGATGTCTGTATGACCACCTTACACGGTCTGAAAGAGATCCAGATTTATGGGTTCCTCCAAAAGAACCTTCCAAAAGTTGTTTATGAAAATTGCAAGAAAAAGGCTTTGATCTTTCGGGCCCGCCAAACCAAAGTCCTTAATGGCTTTGTACCATTGAGCCTTGTGGGAAAACTTTAAGTGAAAGCTCTCATCTCGGAAAGAAGATGCTTTCATTTCCAAAGGCCTCACAGGGGGCAAAGATAGTCTTTTTATAAATTTCTTCCTCAGCATCATCTTTTTGTGCTGTTAGATTTTGTTGTTTGGATTCTCCTTAGGATGCTTGTGCAAATGATTATTAGATCAGGGGTGGTGTAGGTGTCGTTTTCTGCTTAAGTTATGTGTAAAACGCGCCTAGCAACCGCTTTTTTTGTGCGCAGCAAATGGCTAAAATATCTTCTAATTCATACGATTATCAATCAAATCAAATGATATTCTAGGTATCAATCCTACAAACTGGTGGAGTAACAACACCTGCTTAATTTGTACCATATCCTGTTTCTCTATTTACTACAAAATTTGATTGAGTTAAGCTCAAGGTGTGCAAGTTGTGCCCACTGTTGGCTTGGCAAATATGAAACTACGCTTATGTGATCAAGAAGATTAGAGGTGCTGATCGAACGAGCGAGCCGAACTCAACTTGTGTTTGAACTCGCTCGAATTATTTGAAACTCGTTTGAACTCGACTCGAGATCGAACGAGTTTCGAATATACATACTCGAGTTCGACTTAAATATTTTTTATGTGTTCGAGCTCGACTCGTGCTCGAATACACTTAAACTGTTTAATTTTCCCGAGCTCGAACCCAGCTCATTCGTGAGCTCGTAATTGGCTCGATTAAAAGTTAAAAGTCCCTCACTTAAAAAAATAACCTCGAGGCCATCAACTTGAATACTTACCATCTCAACTATCTCACTTCTTTGTTATTATATTGTGCGTATAAATAAATAAATAAATAAATAAATATAATATAATATAATATAAAACTACATTATTATATTATTTTATCGAGTCGAGTTCGAGGTTGAGCTACGAGTCGAGTTCGAGTTATAACCGAGTCAAGTCGAGTCGAACCCGACCTAGCTCAAGCTCAGCTCGTAAGATTCGAGTTCGAGTCGAGTCAAGTCGAGCCGAATGCTAGATGCTCACGAGCTGACTCACTCAATTAGCAACCCTAAACAAGATGTAAATGCAGGTATGTGAATATCCCTATGTAAGACTTGTATTGATGTGTAGGTTGAGCTGGGAAAACCTGAAAAACTGAACTGAAACCAAACTGAATTTGCAATTTGGTTTGGTTTAAAACACTTTCAGTTCGATTTTTGGTTCTCTGAAATTCAAGTTCCTTATAAATAATATGTCAAATTTTGGTTTAAGAATGAAACGAAATCAAGTCGAAAAATTGCAGTTATTTCAGGAAAACCCTAACTTGTATGTGTTGATTAAGTTGATGGTGCAATTAGCTCATGCCGAAAGCAATTTTAACAATTCAATCTAGGTATATCAAGAAGAGAAAAAAATCTACTGTACAATAACCATATAATATTCAAAGTTTTCCAAGCATATGATCATGTGTTGTTGTGTTGTTGCAGTGCTCATGAAGTCAGTGGATGCTAACAGGTAGCCGATCGTTCCCAGCTCCGGGCAATCAGTCGCTCATTCCGGTCGTCACCGGTGACAAGCCCCATCCACCCCTTCCTACAATGTACAGTGTGTAGTGTCCATTCTTGGAGCTCGATGTTGCTACTGTGCTTGCACCATCTTCCACATACTTCACTACATAGTTCACCAGTCCAGTGGCGACATACCTATGTGTCCATCATTTTAAAGACGATTATTAGCATCTCCCCTAAAATTCACACATCTTGTAAGAAAGAGTAAAATTTTTTAAAATTTTTTTAGCCGCTGATTATTAAGCTATAATCTTTTCAATGCTAAAATTGTCAAAATGCCGACAATTGTTTGGTATGGTTGACATGAAAAATATATAAAATCCAAACGATTAATAACTGGTCAAACTAAATAAATCTGAATAAATTCAAAAAAATGCTCTAGATTTCATGGATTGTGTTGCAAAAATGATTTTGGTTTTTGAAGTGGTCTTGTATAAAGAAAAATAAAAATCTCAAAAGTGAGAAAATATGATATTTTACACGTAAATAACTGTAATTATCTTTAGTACTCTTAAAAAATGTGTGGTATATTGGATATAAGTAGTTCCTGAGCCTCCTAATAGTCACCTACAATTTTGGCAATTCAAAAAATAAAAGAGTATATCCCTCTCCCTTAGTGTCTTTCAACTTCTGCGGTTCAGGAATAAAAACAATAAACACTTTGCCTAGTTCTTTTCGGAAGGGTTAAAAACCCGTATACCACTCATCTCTAGTCTAACAAATATAAAATTTATTAAATTTCAACTAGTTTTCATATACAACACATAAACATATTTTATTTTTTATAATTGACCATTATGTTTTTAAATTAGTTTTAAACGTTCAATAAATTGAAGAAGTGCATACCTATTGTAATACGTTGAGATGAAGTCCCTATCTTCGTATGACACCTCGAATTACGAGAAGCCCTACAACACTTGCGATTGCTAAATGAGCGAGCGAGCTAAGCTCGACTTGTGCTCGAACTCAACTCAAATAGCTCGTAGTTCATTCGAGCTCATTCGAGATCGAACGAGTTTTGAACATATATGCTCGAAATCGACTCGAACATTTTTATGCTATTTAAGCTCGACTCGAGCTCGAATACACTTAAACTGTTTAATTTTCAAGAGCTCGAAACCAGCTCGTTTGGGAGCTCGAAACCAACTTGATCAAAAGGTTGAAAGTAACTCGTTTAGAAGAAAAAATCCAGCTGTAGAGATTAAAATTAACAAAAATAGTCTATTAACATATTTATATAAACTATCTCAATAATAAAAGGTCGTTTCAAGCTACAACTATGTTTCAATTTTTTTTACAAAATACTTAAGGCACCATTCAATAGTACACATTTTTAAAAGAAAATGCTTAGAATTGTAAACCCAATATTGAAAAAAACTATCAAAAGTCTATATTTTATAACCTTCAACTATATTTAGACAGCTTTTATCCAGCCTTTATCCTGGAAAAAAAATGACATATACCATTCAATGTGAGATGTTAAATTAAATAAAAATAAATAATTTTGTAAAAGGAATAAATGCATTCTATTATCATCTCCAATGAATAAAGTTCATGGGTGTATTCTAATAACTACCAAAGGTCTTCTAATGTCTTGGGTTAAGAGCCTTACACAACATATTGAATAACTTGCTCTCTAAGGTCTTTCATTCACTATGATCAAGATACATAAAATATTTCTCACCCTTTCCTTATCATACTTATAAGTAGTCACACTTACAAATTCTAAATCCTTATCTTGATTAGGCAAGTCTCCAACAATCACAAGTTCTTGTTGACCTTTTGTTTTCTTCTTCTTTGGGCATGTTATCAAATACCGATTCAATTATGTAGTACAACTACTTTTAGACTTCAAGTACTCCTTCTGACAATGCTTACATTGATTATACTCCTTTTTGTCAATAGTCACACTCAAAAATTCCTTCCACACTTTTGATGTTTTTTTTTCTCTTTTCTCTATTTTTATGTTGATTTTCTTCTTCTAAAGTTGACTCTTTATTCTTCTGATCTACTTGGGGCACTTTTGACACATTTTCTGTGGGTGTAGTCATTAATAATCTCGTAATAAAAATATTTATTTATTTTTTATAGGTCATTCGAGGTATCATGACAATCATGTATTTCATATTTAATTGTCAATACATTTGCTAGCTGATATGTTCAAATGCCTCAAAGAACCAACTTCCTACTATTAATAGTAGAAAAATATCTTTATAAAAAATAGTAGAAAAATATTAAATTAACACCCAACAATAAATGCACCGGTCAACTCACCCTTTAGCGAAAAAAATGAACAAAAGGCCCATTAATTTTTTTTTATTTTATTTATTACGAAAGTCTAATTTTTAACCCATGTGTAAAAAAATAATAAATAATATTTCATCTTACAGGTTATAAAAAGACCATGATAGAAAATTAAATAAAATAATAATATATTTGTAATGATCATATAATTTATTTTAATACATTCATTTATTTTATATATTAATTAATTTTAATATAATTAATATCAATTAATTTTATTTTGATGCAATATTTCTATATCATAAATTAAGCAGTTGCAAATTTCCCGTGTTATCACTTAACGATATAAATTTGCCTAACAACGTTAATTTTGAAAAAAATTAAGCAATATTTTTTATAAGGAAATGAAGTTAAAATTTAGGGGTAAATGATGAATTTAATTATTTTAAATAGCTATGTGATGTTTACTTCTTCTTTTTTTATGTACAGTAAAGTAAAAACTTGCCGGACATTCCCGGGATCGTCACAGTAGCGGTGGCAAAGGAAGAAGGTGGCCGGGATTGGGAGGACGATTGCACTTCGGGAACACTGGAGAACTCAGGCCGTGGTCCAAGTGGAGGAGGGCGCCGATGGATCAGGGAAGGTGGTGGGAGATGATGGCTCCGGTCCGCCACAGCGTCAGCGGGGGCTAGAAGAGGAAGGCGCCAAGTAGCCAGATGGAAGATTGCATTTGGGAATGCCAGAGAACTCAGGCCACAGTCCAGGCGGAGGAGGACGGTGATGGATATGGGAAGGTGGTCGGAGATGATGGCTCTGGTCGGCTATAGCGCTGCCTGCAGCAGTGGCCAGAAGAAGAAGGCGGTCGGGAGGAAGATTGAACTTTGGGAATGTCAAAGAACTTCGGCCGCGGTCCGGGCGTAGGAGGACGGTGACGGATATGGTAAGGTGGCCGGAGATGGTGGCTATGGTCATCCAGAGCGGCGGTTGCGGTGGCGGCCAAAAGAAGGAGGTGGCCGAGAGTAAGATTGCACTTTGGGAATGCCAAAGAACTCAAGCCGCGGTCTGGGTGGAGGACGGCAATGGATCGGGGAAGGTGGTTCGAGATGATGGCTCTGGTCTGCCACAGTGGCAGTTGCGGTGGCAGCCAGTAGAAGAAGGCGGCAGGGAGGAAGATTGCACATCAGGGACATTGAGGAACTCAGGCTGCGGTCCGGGTGGAGGACGATGATGGATCGGGGAAGGTGGTCAGAGATGAAGGTTGTCAGATGAGGGAGGCGCTGCAGGTCTATAAGTAGAGGTCTGTTGGCCCAACCGCCCATGAGAAGATGAAGCGACGCTTTGGTTGGGGAGAAAATGAATGCAAGGGTAGTTTTGTAAATAAAATTTGACTCGCTCCCGACTCGAGTCAATAATAATAAAATAAATCCCAAAAATATTAAATAAAATCTAATAAAATGCTATACAATTAAATTGAATTAAGCCAATTTAAATTTCTTGATATTGTTTTACAATAAACATAATTTTCTATGATTGATTTCTATTTTATGTATATTTGTTGTGTGTTTATTTTGTTGTGTTTGATTTAGTGCTTTCCTTTTTTATATATAAGTATTTTTCATATCATGTTTTCAGCAAACATGGAAGAAATTTTTAATATGAGTGTGCATCCTCTACTAATTTGTTTTTTTCTTTTTCATATAATTATGTGATATTTTTTTATAGATGACTATTAACTAGATAACCTGATAATGCATGGAAGAACCTTTTGGAAACCGTGAAGGAAAGAGACGATTGGAAATTTGAGGCTAAGAAGAATCCAAAGAAGTGTATTTTAATGCAAAATTATATCACGTGTCACATTTTTAAATGTATTTTGAGTATACAAGTGATATTATGTATATTATTATATTATATTATCGAGTCGAGTTCAAGTAGAGCTACGAGTCGAGTTCGAGTTATACCCAAGTCGAGTCGAGTCAAACATTGCATTGCTCAAACTTGGCTCGTAGGATTCGAGTTTGAGCTCAAACATTTAAATGTCGAGTTTTGAGTCGAGTTGAAACGAGCCGAACGCCAAATGCTCTCGAGCTGGCTAGCTCAATTAGCAACCCTACCAACACCCCACCCTCATCCCCCTTTCTCTTCGCCAACGGCGTCGACACCTCCAACAGAAACACCTTGTCCAATGCCGGCAGGAACCGTACCACCATCATCGTCATGGCCGGATGCCCAGAGATCCTTGCCGCGTACGACAGCGCCTCCCGTCGTCAGGGCGGCCAAAGAAGAGCGCCGCCACCTGCTGGTGCCCACAGCAGCCGATGCCACTGTCGACGAGCATCTCCACCATGAACCGCACCCACTCCAGCACCTTCTGGTTGGCAGCCCGGTAGCCCTCATCGAAGACCTCCATGAGACCGTTGCAGAGGCAGTGCTTGTGGAAGTGGAGGAGGACGACGTTGGCTCCGACGTCGTCCGCCACATTGCGCACATCCTCGTGCATGGTTCATAATTCCGACACCGCCTCGAGGAAGTGGAGGGAGACGCCAGTCTCGCGGATGAAGGCGTCGGCGGTGGCGTGCACTAGGTGCACGTCTTGCCTGCCGTACTGGTGATCTTCATGGTCTTGGTGATTGTCGTCTTCTTCTTCTTTGCCGCGGTACTGGAACAAAAAATCAATGGCGCTGGTGAGCTGGGTGAGCTTGATGAGGTGCATAAGTTGGGCGGAGAAGGGGGAGCGGTCGGCGCCACAGGACATCTTGATGAGGTTGAGGGCGGCGAGCATGTGGCGGGGGAGTAGACGCATGCGAGGAGGTTGAGCTGGGTGTCCAGCGGCTCCCTCTCGAGGCCTGGGTCGTCGAAGGCAAGGGCGTGACGGTGGCGGCGGCTGAGTATGGCGACGAGGGTGCCGGCGATAATGCAGACTGTGATGACGGCGGTGAGGATCAGGTGGTGGAGCTTTACGTCCATGAGCTTTATATATATACATGCATGCATGTCAAGCAATATTTCCAATTATTGAACTCCTCCTACATAAATCTATAAATCTATATATCTATGTGATAGTAATTGGTAATTTAGCTCTAGTTGATACTTACAATATTAATTACCATCATTGTTGGCCAAAATATTGACAGCCATTTTTTTAACTTAACTGTTTTTACGTAAATTCATGCAAGTACCAATTGTAATTTTATGATTTCCATTAAAATCTATTTCAAATTTTGCTTACTCTATCATGAGTAGGTTTAATACAAAATTATTAATTTGTCGTTCTGTAAATATTATCCTTTCGCATTTTTGTTTTCATTTCTATTATGTTTTGTTTGTCCAAGCTTAAATATATGACATAAAAACAAGTGAGCGTAATTTATAGAGGTTGTGATTAGGCTATCTATACCAGAATGTAAGTAATAAGTACTGCTTGATCATATATGGAAGAGTGTAAATTAGGTGTTGTTTGAAAAGATTGATATACATTGCTTGATCATGGATGTTAATTCTTACCAATTTTTTAGTTTAACATGATATGTGATTTTGTATAACTCATTGACGACTCACTCAATTATTTTTTAATTAAATTGATCGAAACTTGTATTTTGTTTTTTCATGATTATGGGGCTGGTTTTACTTTTTAGATTAACATGTAATTAATTAGTCCTAACATGGATTTTCTGATGTTTTATAATTTACCTGAGAATACCGTTTTATGTATATCCTTTTTAACATTAACATAATCTCTCTTATATTAAAAAAATGAGTTAAAATTTATTTCTAATTAAAAGTAGAAGATTTGACCTATCAAAATATAACAAAAATAAAAAATAAATTAAATTACTATAGTCTATCTTATTATACAATTAAAGACAATCTTATAAAGTCATAGTGGATGGAAATGTATTTGTAAGATGTAAAATTATTATAGTTAGGGCTGCTAATTGAACCAGTCAGCTCATGAGCATTTGGGGTTTGGCTTAACTTGACTTGACTCGAAATTAGACATTTAAATGCTCGAGCTCAAACTCAACTTGAACTTAAATCTTACGAGACGTGCTTGAGCAAGGCAGTGTTTGACTCGACTCAACTCGACTCGGTTATAACTCGAACTTGACTCGTAGCTCAACTTGAACTCGACTTAATAATATAATATAATAATATACATAATATTCAAACTTTAGTCATCTATTCTTTTACTTCTTTGCTTCTTATTTTGAATATATTTGTGCCAAGTAGATTTTTTAAGAATTCAAGTAAGCTGAGGTTAGTTGCGTGTATGAGTTATGAGGGGTCATATATACTCAAGTATATCATGATAACTTCACTAAGATAACAATAAAATGAGTTATCAGAATATACGACAGTATGATAGTTTTTTTTATATTTTGATATAGTACATCGTAGAATTAGATTGAAGTCGTTTACCACGTTAGGACGTGTTAGCTAGTGTGTTGGGTGGTTTGGTAGAGTTAGAATATACTATTAGACGATTGTTAGGTGTATCACATTTTATTGAATTTTATTATATTTTATTTTATATTTTTTAGATTTATTTTATTATTATTGACTCGAGTCGAGAGCTAGTCAAATTTTATTTATAAAACTACCCTTGCACGTATATGTCTTTCTCCCGAGTTTTCTCCGCATGCCTCTTCCTCTCCCGTTTGCCCTTTTCCTCCCACCAACGCTGCCATCGTTGGGGCCCATGTTGCCTTCCTCTTCAACCACTGTCCCCGACCCATCCCCGACCCATCGCCGTCTTCCTCCACCCAGACTGCACCTCACCACCATTGTCCCATCCGCCTCCTAGGTTTCGTCGTCACCAGGTTTTCTATAAAACAAATGGAATTACACGAGAGAAAATATAAAAGATGGGATGTAAATTCTCTTTTGGTTGAAAGCTGATTTTGTTTTTTCTATTTCTTTTTGTCTCGCCCACCTCCTTTTATTTTCTCAATAAGATCCCCAAATAATTAGGTTCGTATCCAATACCTACCGAGATAAGATCCATTATATTGTGGGGGCATTCTTATATATCTTTAGCTAAGTTAATCATTGAAAGAATAGTTTGCAAATTATGTTAATTGCCTGGGTCGTTACATATATAGTATTAGAATCGAACCGGTTTTTCCCTCTATTTTAGTAAAAAACTAGAACCAGCCGGTTTGTGTATATAGCCCGATTCATGTGTTTTACCCATAGGTACAAAAATCGGAATCGGAATCAGGTTTCAAGAGAGTCACTGAATCAAATCGAATCGGTCAGGAATTGATCCAGTTAGATCGGTCCAGTTGAATCGGTTCAAATCGGCCCTATATAAAAATTTCAACTTAGTCAAAATTTGTGGGTTATTAGTTATATAACATATCATTCTAATGCTTGAAACCGAACCCAATTAAAGATTTAATTCGGGTTCAAGATTGACTACGTCCATGATATCATGAAGAGAGCAAGATGAGAATGATGAGGAGGACTCGGGTAATGATTTAGATTGTACATGTTATTCTTAAGTGTTTGCTTTTTAATAGTGAACATTGTCTCTTTTTATTTGTCTCAGCATGATTGTGTTTTTAGATTATTTCTATATTTTGATATTATAATACTATTTATGTCAGAAGTTGAAGTACGACTATATCCTAATTTTATATTAAAATTTTCTTATCTAAAAGTGAAATAAAGTTCTTTAATATCTACTTCTATTAGTTCACTTTTGCATCATATATTAAAACACAAAGTATTTTTAAAATTTTAATATCTACTTTTTTTAGTTGTTATAGCCTTGGTAGTTATTAGAATACACCCATGAACTTTATTCATTAAGGATAATTAGTTTAAAGTTTATCTTGAAAAATTATGATGGAACCTTTTGTCTATTTATATGTTCGACATTTTTTAATATAAATTTGTTTTTGCAGGATACTTTTGGAGGCAGGCAGAGGGAAGGTTTACAAGAAAAAGAGCATTGGGAAGGTGGAAATGAGGGAAAAGTGTAATGCTGTTGATCGTTTAAGTGATTTGCCTGATGCTTTACTTGTTAAGATGCTATCTCTCTTGCCTACTAAAAATGCAACACAGACCAGCATATTATCAAGTAGATGGAGATTGCTGTGGATGTATCTGGATAATTTGGCGTTTGGCCGTCAATCTAGTAGTCGTAAAGTTAACATTTACAGTGTTTTAGCTCTTCGTAAGGGTGCAAATGTCCAAAATTTGTCGATTGTTGCAGTCTACAGAGACGGAGATGCAGCTAGAGTGGATTCATGGATGCATTTTGCGTGATGAGGAACTTGAGTTGGACTTGCAATCTGGGGAGAAACCTAATGTGCCCTGCATGCTACCTCCATGCTTTTTTATTTGTGAATCATTCGTTCATTTAAAATTGCAATATTGCAACTTTGATTTGCCTCCTTCCACTCACCTGGTCTCCCTCAAAACTTGTTATCTTAGAGGAAGTGAATTGAGTGAGAATGCCAAGCTTGATCTAACTTCACAGAGTCCCCTACTTGCAAAGCTCACATTAGCTGCCTGCAATAAATGATCCCTTCTAAAAATAGTCCCGAGGAACCCAAATCTTGTGACGTTGAAAATATTCGATTTTTCTTATCCTGATGGTGAGATTGAAATCAAGCACCACACTTGCCTTTGGTGATTGAAGGAGATTCACTGAGGAAGGCATAGGTGTTGGAAAATTTGTCTTCGCTTACGAAAGCTACATTGAATTTGACTGAAATGGGCGATGACTGCTCTCATGACGACTGACACCATCTTAATTAGAAATACTTGGCTGCAGAGTATGCCTTCAGTTACTCCCTTTTTAGTGGCCAACTTTCAAGGCAGGTCTTTGGTATATCTAAAGAAAGCATATTGAATGACAGTTCTTTTCTTCTTCTTTTTTCTTCTTTTTTCTTTTTTTAAAAAAAAGAAGGAAAAGTCAACGCCTAAGCTTGTTTCTGAAGTGTTACTTTGAGTCTCCAACTCTACAAGTCAACATTTTTATATTTACTCCTAAACATGAGTTAGCTGTCACTACTGCTTGTAATATAGACTGTTAGTCATTGTTGCATTGATTGTCATATAATCTCTAGTTTAGTTTTCTATTAAAAAAACTATGGTTTTATCTCATTTTCTTTGACTGATGTTTTGCCTTTTTCGATACTGTTATGTGGATGATGATGAAGCAAGAGCTGGTCCATCCATTAAATCTCTATATGTGGAACTTGATACCAAATTGCTGAAATCTGAGATAATTGGACTTGACAACATTTTAGATTGGTGTTCGAGCCTTGAGAATCTCAGAATAGAATTAAGTGGAGACTATATATATTCTATGTGTCAAGATCTTCGATCTGATGGTGCAATGGAAAATGAAAGAACTTCAGAGGATGATGATGATTGGGCTGCTTGTAACAGAAGAGTCGATGGTGATAATTTGGATGACAGAATAGGCGCAAGCATATAATTCAGGCACATTTTAAATTGGTTCATTTGCTCTTACATTACTTGGGTTTCAAATTTGTACTTATTTTACAGGAAGGATTTGATTTTTCTGAGAAAGAACTGTGGGAATCTATGGAAGATGTCTGTGTGACCACCTTACATTGTCTGAAAAAGATCCAGATTTATGGGTTTCTCCAAAAGAATCTTCCAAAAATTATTTATGAAAATTGCAAGAAAAAGGCTTTGCTCTTTCGGGCCCGCCAAACCAAACTCCTTAAAGTCATGCTGGAAAACTTAATGGCTTTGTACCATTGAACCTTGTGGGAAAACTGAAAGTGAAAGCTCTCGTCTCGGAAAGAAGAAAAAAATCTTAAGTATGAATTTAGAAGTAAGCTAGCCCTAAACCATTGACAAAAGCAAGAAATAAGAAAAATAATCCTAAACCATCGGGGAAGGGCGATGGTTGGCAGGGGGAGCGGCGGTCTTGGGCTTGGCAGCCGTAGGCTTTTGTTTGATGGCTTCAATCTGTTCCAAGGCATCCACAACCTCCCTCATAGAGGGTCTATTTCTTGGGTCATTGTCGAGGCACTTGAGTGAAAGCCATGCCGCCTTTAGGGCTGCCTCAGGCGGGTACTGCCCCTCCAACCGCTTATCCATGACTCCCTCCAGCCGATCAGAAAGTAATGGGCGAGTCGACTCGACTAGGTTTTGCTGGCCACTTGGCCGGCTAGTGTCGAGGGCACACAGTCCAACAAGCAGTATGTCCACAAGTACTTCTCCAAGTCCATATACATCATCAGTATTCCCATATAAATCACCTGCAACCAAATGGGCTCACTTTTAAATGTTACATTCGAAAATAACCAAACATTCCACTCGTACACAAAGAACAGATTCCTTGAGCTGGAAAGCTGATTTCACCTTTTTAAGCCTACTTAAAAGTGAGCATACTATTACTGAAATATCATAATCGCCGTCAATTACGCCAATTGGAATGCAAAAAATCTATAATAAGGTAGTTTTGGAAGACAATCTCCTCCAAGAATACTAACACTTGCTAATCCCTGAACTGGGAGAATATCAGCACCACTACTTTTTCAATAAAAATTTAAGTAGTCCTAAAATGTTGTTGGAATCTCATCTTGGAGACATCTTGGCTCCCTTACGATTTAGAGATCTTCGAAGAACACATAACATTGAAGAACTATTAGCCCTTAGCTTGATTAGCAATGTTTAAATAGAACTGATTGTACCTGTTGCAACATCCTTGGGAGCAGCATATCCGTTGCTTGTAAGGATATCCGTAGCATATCCGTAACTTGCAAATCCCGGATCCAACAGCCTACCCAACAGATCGGAAAGAAATGGGCTGGGCTCAGCACGCAGTCCAGTAAGCATCTCCAGAAGTACTCCTCCAAATCCATATACATCATCACTCTTCCCAAAGAAATCACCTGCAACCGAATGGGCCTCACTTTTCAATGTTGCATTGGAAGATAACCAAACATTCCACTCATAAACAAAGATCAGATTCCTTGAGCTCAAAAGCTGATTTCACCTTTTTAAGCTTACTTAAAAGCTTGTTCCCTTGCTTCGGTGGGGCCATGGATTTGACGACCAGCCTACGAAACAGAGGAGGTTGGGAGGATGCGACTGAAATGGTGGAGGACAGGACAGGGATGAAACCCTTGCTCCCTTGTTGATCGTTCTAGAAAATAGGAAGAAGATAAATGGAAAAACAAAATCAAGAATTCAATTCTTCAAGTCATGCCAATTATAGTTTGTTTCTCCCCTTTTATTCTGTTTTCCAGCCCAACTCCTAGTTTTCCGCCAGTACATTTCATTCAAAACTGACGGTTACAACTAAATGCTGACAGTTCGAAGCCCGCAATGCCCCTTCGTACTCCTCTACTCACTATATTCATACAAATTACCCTCCCCTTTACAAGAACCTTATCCCCAAAGTTGTACAGATTACGAATTACAAGGAAGTATCCACCATTGGAGTACTATAAGGTAAGAAATTGGTACAGGAATAATAGCTGGCCAAGGCGCGATGAAATGCCATGCTTCAAAGCCAATGCATTAATCCCAGCAGCAATAGACGTGCACCTGTTTGATACCAAGTGGCCCCCAATCTGCTGAATGCCACAAGTACCAAGCCTGGCCTTAGAAGTTAAAGATGCAGAAATAACAGCAATAACAAGAACAGAGGGCAATGTTTGCTCGGAGCTCCTATATGATCGACCAACGAATGCAACCACCGTTCTCCTTAAATCTAGGATAATGTTTTATCTCCTTATCAGAAATGATTGAAAGAAGCATGCCAGGAAGCTAAAATTCGTGAAAAACAATTGAGTGATTGCCGAGCTGGGAGTGAAACTTGTTCAAATGCTTGTAGCGACTTGTCCACTTGTTCTTTTGGTAGGATTGATAATGGCGTCTTGAAGTGCTGCAGGGTGTGAACCACCTGTAAATTCATTAACAAC
>JAURVB010013852.1:0-23145 GCA_033002965.1 Piper betle | reverse complement strand
ATATATATATATATATATAATGTCAACCAATAGATAAATCTATTTTTGCACTAACTGAGAGTATTAGTAAGTAATCTTTACTTCCGCACAATCTCATCTTCCCCATTTCCATTCCAACTTTAGGGGGCTTGTACTTTATCTTAGTTTATCCAGGTGATGTAATATAAGATCTCTCAACTTAAGTTTACATTTAATACTTTCGGTTTATCAATTGATTTTTAATTTTATTAATCAACTTTTAAAATAATGACTTAAGTTTGTCGTTTTACACTTACGGACAAACTTTTTGGGGGCCCACTAGCCCTTTCTTACGTTCGTTTATTATTTAGATTTATTTATTTCTCCACGTGAACATTGGCAATCAAAATTTCCCCACAAGGCCGAAGGGGACAAATGGGCCTTAACCATGAGATGCACTTATGAAGGCCCATGTTTGTTATGGGCTCCAATATTCATAAAGCCCAGAAGGTTGTCGCGCCTTCGTTGTCAGGGGGCGCCGCTAGGTGGTTGTGGAAAAAGCGCCGCCGCCGCAGAGGAGTCGCCGGAGATGGTGGAAGTTCCGCCGGTCGGATCCACCGGAAAAGGAAAGTCCTGCAAGGGCTGCCTCTACTACTCTTCTCTTCTGAAATCCCAGTCGAAGAACCCCCGTTGCGTCGGCATCTCTCGAACCCTCAACCAAGGTCCCGCCTTTCGGACTCAACTTCTTCTTTGACGCCTCTGAATCGCTGTAAATTTTGGTAGAAATTCGTTCAACAAGTTTGTATGATACTTGTTTGAAATGTTGATGCCGATTGCGTTGATGATTGCCTTTCTGTTGATTGAAAGGTGTAAGCTTTTTGCTTTTTCAGATTCGTTCTTATTGGGATTGAGCTTTTTATCGTTTTAATCAGTCTGACTGCCTGCTTTTTAATACCTTCTAGCTGGTGAATCTACTGGGGTCTTTTAGAGGTGAAGGCTGCTTTGTTTTGACCTTTTACAATTGTTATATGCCTTGATATGTGGACGAAAACTAATATTGAGAATCATGTGAAGTGGCTAGCTAGCTGCTTGATATTTTTTTCTTTGAATTTCCAGTGTT
This sequence comes from Piper betle, assembly GCA_033002965.1. NCBI lineage: Eukaryota > Viridiplantae > Streptophyta > Magnoliopsida > Piperales > Piperaceae > Piper > Piper betle. The sequence goes on along the minus strand of JAURVB010013852.1, from coordinate 22,067 downwards.
TAGCCTTTGATTGTTGTTGTTGTAATATGAGCGCGCAACATTTTGATCATTCAATTTGATAGTGTTCTTGTATGAGTACTGATTTTTTGCACCGTTTGAGCAGTTCCAAACCATGTCATCAGTGAATCTGAGGTGGAAGCGTCAAAAGAAGGCCGCAACCTGGACGATTTTAGTTATATTTGTGTTGGCTATTCAATGTTTCACGACAATAAAAAAGAATCAGCTGATAATGTTGAGAATCAAGCTGAATTGCCATTCTGTGTTGGTGTTGAGGTAAGTCACCTTTGGATGAACTTTGTCTAAAAAGAACGAACTGTGAATTTTACTTTTTTCTTCAATCACATGTCCCATGACTTTCGTCCCAACGCCCATGAGCCTTCTTCAAATTTATGATACCTTATGTTCATAGTTAATCTCGTTTTAAGATGAGATGACTAATTATATATATATATATATATATATATATATATATATTAATAATTGTTGAGTCCAACTTTGAACCAATTTTGAAAGGCATTTACTCGTTTATAAGAATTCTAATTCGAAAGACATTTACATGTTAATGAAAAATTTCATGATATTACATATGTCAGCATACATTTGAGCCACTGATGCTATTCTACTTTAAATTATCATAAATTACCAAGTGAAATACTGACTGAGGTGTTTATGCTTCAGCTTTTGGTGGACAGGAGAATAGCGGACCATGTTCCTGCACACAGTCACAGCAGAGGAGGTAATTATGCAATAAGAATTTTATCTTTCTTTTTGCTCCTGGAAATGACTTTTCTTGGTATCTCATTTAAAAGCAGTGTCATTTAACTGAATTATCAATGTAGAGGCTTTTCAGCATTGATCGAAATGGGCGTGGATGGAAACAATAGGAAGAGTCATGAAAATTCTTAATTTGAACATTGATATGGTATACAATAAAAATTAAGATTAAGTGGAGTGAAGAGAGCTTAAACCCCAATCCTAAGTATTTGGGATGAGGTGGCAGAGTAAGATATGTGCAATGCCATGGAATTGCTTGTGATGTGTCCTAAGGCTAAGGCTGATCATTAGGTTAGTTTGGTTAAAACTAAACCGAACCGCAAATTTGAACAAACTAAAATTATGTTGTTTGGTAACCGAATAAAATCTGAAATACAAATGGTAACTAAACAGAACAAACCGAATTAGATTGGTTTGGTTTGGTTTTTAACCAAATTCAATGCCCCCCCTCCCCCTCCCCTCTTCTCTCTCTCAACCAAATTATCTAATTTTAAATTTTATCATATATATATATATATATATATATATATATATATATATATATATATAAAGTAGAGATGACGGTTCAGTTAGGTTTGTGGTTTCTTTGGTTTGGATCGGTTTCTGCTGAAAACTGAATTAGTATTTTGGTTAATCACAACCCAAACTGACCAAGGCGTGCTCCACCTGTGTCCAATGTCATGGAAGTCTAGGGCTAGTTAATGTTCATGATGGTAGCTTGGTTGTCTTGAAGAAATCATCATTCTCATTCTTTCTTCTGTTGTTAATGATCTCTTTCAAGGGTTGTGACAGCAAAGGCATTTGGTATAAGAACTTGTTGCTATGTTTATTTACGGTTTCTATGTCATTAATTTGAAGTTCGTAACAAGCAAGCAAGTAGTAACTCAAAATTTTTACTGCCTTGAGTTTAGCAGGCATAGGTACTGATGAGATCAGTGTCGTTGATGTTGTGGAAATCCACTCATGTTAGCCATAAACTGACACGAGAGGCTGTTTCTATTCTTCTAGATCTAGATATTATTGTTTGTTTTTAGATGCCATCTTTTCACATGAATGCTAACTGATGTTAGTGTAAATATATAACTTATTTAATTCTTTGGTCTGTGCAGATGGACAAGTCATTTCTCCTCACAAGCCGTATAAACCACCCCAAACAATGGGTGAAGAGTTCATGAACAGGCATGCCTTGGCTTATTTTATTATATCATTCCTTTGAGGGGTTTCATTGCTGCTTTAGAATGTTAGTCATTTGACGGTTCTGTTTGTCTTGTAGATTTACAAAAAATGCAGGCCTTGTTGCTGGAGGAGTGGCTCGCAACATACAGAGAGTTGGGAATTATGTTAAAGACAGCTTTGATGACATTCTGTATCCATACCGTCAGACGGCCCAAGTAATTCTTGGAATGGAAGTCGGTTAGTTCCTTTATTTGTGAGAACCAGTGATTTGCTAAAAGGGCAGCTACTTAAGCTATTCTTCTTGTGGTTCCCCCTTTATATTACAAAGGGTTTCGACTTCTTGAGGCTGTTATTTATTGTAAAATTATGACCATAATGACTGCGATCCAATGAATGTCCCTGTTAGCCTCAGGTGTATAATAAAGCCAATTATGTAGTTTGTACTTTTTCAAGTCATATAAAGTTGAGTGATCACCTCTGAAAAACCTTTTGTTAACTTAAAGTTTTATCGTAATCGAACAATTCTAACAATGATGTTGGTACGACAGACAAGCTTACTTTGTACTAATTCTAATGAGCTCGTTTATATTGGTAGTTGCCTTGTTAACATGGATGGTATGCTGTCTAGAAAAAATAGTGGAGCAGGATAAGTAGACCAGAGAAAAGTTTGAGGCAGAATACAGCTTTGTTGTATCTTTCATTAAGGTATATCATCATTTTTCTTTACGCTGATCGAGTAATAATTATTGTAATGCAAGAAGCAATACACTATCTAATTACATGTGTTGATTTAGTGTGATTTGGTGAGTTATTAGAATGAAATTTAATCATAAAAAATAATGTTTATTCTATGTGATCTATCTAATGGATTATAGTTCAACAAAGTGTTAGAATAAGTATTTCAGTTATTATTGTATCTCCTATTACCTTCCCATTTTGTAGCAATCCATGTTTGCGTTGGTAGGATTTGTGTAGAAGCAAGCTATGTTTCTTCTTTTAGAGCTTTTTAAACGAAAGAACTGCATCTGTATATTTGTCAGTCAGCAACAATCGCTATATCGCGATGCCCATTCAATAATGCACGAAAGTAAAAACACGAGGACGATGGTATTAAAGCTACACATGCCTTCCATTGCTCCCTTGTTATTTTGCCTAGAATGGTGGCGGCGACAAGGGTATATTAAGGATGAAAACCATCAATTTATCTATGTTTAATTTATATCATGCACGGGAAGGGTGGACACAAAAATAAACAAAGAAATAAATGAGAGTTTTTTTATTAAAAAGGAGAAAATTTATTGATATTACCAGGCAAGGAGAAAATTAGGCTAAATTACTAGAAAAGTGGAAAAAATTATATTGTCAAAAATATCAATTTTTTTTTAAAAAATAAAAAAATTATGCATGGGTGGCCACCAGACGGAACCCGTCGCCCAAGGTTAGGGTCAATGGATCCGTCTGGCCCATGTTGAGGGGCAGTCGCTCATCCCTTCCGTTGCCGCTTGCCTCGTCGGGACGACTTCAAAAATATTTTAAAAAGTTTTTTTTATAAGTGAGAGTGATGCCCGGCTATTGGGTAGCCGGATCTGCCGTTGTCCGCAAGGTGGCCGTGGTTATTTTAATTTTTTTGTTTTTTTAAATAAGGGATAATTTTGTTATTAGAATAAAATTTTCCGTTTTCCTTTTATAATTATACTTGATTTTCTTGTTTGAGTAAAACTTCAACGAGTAAAAAGTTCAATAAATGAATAAATAAATAAGATTGACAAAGAAGCCATGCTTCCAATAAGCGGCGTGTAGGAAGGGAGGAAAAGATTGTGGACGTAAATGACAATTTGAAGGGAAATACCGACATATGCGTTAAGTTTGTGAAGTTGAAATTTATATTATTTTAATATTTTTTTATTACAAAAATATGTAGAACATTAAACTTTCGATAGAGTCAAACGGAAAGTTTGATTAGAACGTAACGTCTAACTGTAAACTTCGCCTCAAGCTAACAGCCATTAACATAATTTGGCATTGAAGACCGGGGAGGTTTACCGATCTTTTACATTAAAATAATTTGGAATAAAATGATTACGTATTTTTTGACTATTTAAAAAGAATAAAAATGGTAAATTTAATCAAGATAATTTTATTTTAAAACAGTAATATGATTGAAGCCTTAGCTGTTACCATTTGGCCGATTTGTCATTTTATTGGAGGTAGTTATTGGTTTTTAAAAATAAAAAAATATATAAATATGTATTGATCTATAACATACTGTTTCGGTCTAACCGTAAATTAAACTGAAAATACTAGCAATCAAATCGTTTACTAATCCACTTGATTCGGTTAAGCCAACTTAAATCTAGCCTCGATGTCTTAAGATAATGATGTGATCATACAATGCTTGGATATGATGTTTAAGTTCTAAGTTGTTCTAAATGGATGCTATGATATGCAATTAGGTTCAAAATAAAACAAAAATGTGAAAAGTTTAAATAAAATAGTTATTTTTAAAATAAAATGGATAGAATCTCCCCTAAAAGTGTAATAGGGACTACTCTGTCAACAACAAGCTATATATATATGACAATAAAAATGACAAACGCAGCAAAGACATGACATTTTCTCTTTACATTTCAATTATCATCACTTCTGGTCTTCTGAGCTAAGTCTAGAGTCCATTGCTCAACCTGTTTATTTTTATTCACAATTTTCAATCACATATAAAATATTTTATTAATTCACAGAAATAACATTCAATTTGCATCATTCAGAGCAATTCATCATTCAACAATATCAAATTTATTCGGCAAGTACATGTATGTATCATACATCATTGCTCCTTCACAATCCCGACAGCCCGCGAGTCCTCAAGATTCTCACCTACATAGATAATAGAAAAACACCAATAACAAATGTTACTGGTCTATAAATAACTAATAACAAACTAACATAGGAGAGTTGACTTTCCCATTAAAGTAAAACATTCTTATACTTCTCATAGAATCTCTCATTAGGAGCCATTGGCCTCGGCTCGGTAGTGTCTTATTTTATCTCATCTCATTCTTTGGAATCTTTAAAACTATCTCTTGAGTGAAAAAAATTAATTTATGTTCTTTCAGCCCTCTATATCCTTTGTACCCCTCACAACCTTGAGCACAAAAGTTGAGTACTCTTAGGTATGCGTCTTAAGTACCCTTTGAAACTATAAGTCTAAACATGCGTTGCATTGCAGTACAGGTAAACCACCACACTTCTTCGGGCTTGAGGAACTCAAAGGTGGAGTTATTAAGATCCCTCAGAAATAGAATGACTCACTCACCAATCCAAAACCCTCTTTAACTAACACACGCCAGCTCATACAACACGGTTGTTGATTTTCTCTTATCTCACATTTCATTGAAAACTCAAGAAAAATACATCTACATAGGCCTGGTAGGGATTGTAATATAATACACCCGAAGGTATTATGATCTAGATCTGAGTTTTTAAAAATAAATTCGAAGGATCTTATCCTGGAGAGTTATTAATCTAAAAATTCGTGGGACTCGCGTGCAGTGGGATATAATAAATCTACCACTCGATACGCCCGTTTACTTGTTAAAACAAATCATGATAGAGTAAAGGAATCAAACTAGAAGCGAGTCTTAAATATACCGGATAGAAATTTCAATCATGTCTACTCACCTAGGCGGCGGCTTCCTACTCAGTGATGACTCGGTCATGGTGTAGCGGCCACAAGGGGTGACGACAGTGAGAATCGGGATGACAGTGGGGGTTAGAGGAGAAATGATCATGAAAGAGGTCTTGGGGCAACATCGTAAATAAATGTTGACTAAATTCTAACTAGAATTAAAAATAATAACTAACTCATAATAAATTCTAAAACAAAATCCAAAAAAATAGGGAATAATCTTATAAAATATAATACACACCATAACAACAAAATGACATGTTTTATAATTAATAATCTACCTAATCTACTCTATAACACATCTTAATAAGTTATTTGGCCTAAAAATCATTTGACAATCAAATAGATAAAAAAAAAGTCATACCGTCATATACTTTGATAATTTATTTCTCATTATTTTTTGACATTCTCATTATATACTCGGGTACATTTGACCCTCCTCGTAACACACTACTGGCCTCGGCTTGGCACACGGGTCATAAAATTGATTCGACACGAACCGACGATTGAACTAATTGGTTCACTAATATAAAACTTTGACTCAAATCACGGGTTTTACATAATCTAGATATAAATAATAAGTAAGAATATTAATATTATTATGTTTAATTAAAAATTTTATATTATTATATCTTTTAAAAGTTAGTTTGATGTAAATATATGATATAAATGATATTAAATTTGTGATTTTGGTAATGATATTGTATTACTAATGAGTTGTGCGCTTAAATCAAAATTTATCAATTATTAATAGCAAACCAAATTTATCAATCGGTAATGGTAAATCCTTAAAGACCCTTATTAAGTATGCGTGTAGAAAGTTTTAGTGGATAGCCGGTCAAAGTTCTGTATAGGATTTGCATGTTACCAATCCAACCCAATATTAAATACCCAAACTTAAACGGCAATATCCACACGAATACTTCTTTTTAATTTTGACTCGAACCCAATTTAGTGAACCGAGGCTTGACGCGATTTTAAATCGATAATAAATATATTGTATATATTTTTATTATATAAAAATACATAAAAAAATTAATATTTTATAATATTTTTTTATTTATATGAAAAAAAACTAAAATATCAAATAAAAATTAAATATTTTCTTATATAAGGTAGGATCTTTTGAGACCTAAAAACTCAAATTAGATGCTTTAAAACATGCATTAATAAAAACTCACCGCTAGCAGCAGCGGTCTTTATATTTTATATTAGCAATCGAAATATAATCGTATCTTATTATATTTATTATATTTTAGAAAGTGGGGTTAAATTGGGTATTTGATAATCCGAACGCCAAGGCCCACCCCCACACGTTGCTCCGCCGCCCTCCTCCGACCCACGACGGGCGCGGCCTTCCTCGAAACTCCTCCCACGAAACTCAAAATAACACGCCGAAACCTGCGGCCGCAGCCAATCCGTTCTTCGCCCCGCCTCCCTCTCCCGACTTCGCCGGAGCCCCCTCCGATCGCTGCCTCGTTCTCCGGCGCATGGCCGCCGCTGCCGCCGCTGTCGCCCGCCGGAGACTGCTCGCAACCGATCTCCACTCCGCCGCCGCCGCCGCCGCCGCCGCCTCCTCCTCCTGCCGTCCTCCGCCGCTGCCGCCGGCGGATGCCGCCACCGGCCCCTCTCCCAGCTCTCCCGGGCCGCCGGGAAGCGGGCCTTTCTGGTCGATACCTTGGCGCTGGTATGTTTGCGTTGTTTGGCGGGTTTGGTTGGAGGTTGTGATCTGGGGTTTGATGCCTGTGGGTTCTTTTTGTTTTGGGGGCGTGGGTGTAGGTGCGGCGTCTGGAGGCGCACGGGGTGCCGTCGAAGCAGGCGGAGGCGATCACGGCGACGATCACGGAGGTGTTGAACGATAGCTTGGAGAATGTTGCCCAATCTTTTGTCTCCAAAGGAGAGATGCAAAAAGTTTGTTTCTCTTTATCATTTGTTGTTGTTGTTTCGTCGAATCAAACAAACGCTGAGAATTGATGTTTTTCGTTGATCTAATTTCGCCATAGAGTGAGATGATTCAGGAGGCCAACCTATCCAAATTCAAGTCGGAAGTGCAGAGTTCTCAGGTGATTGTTTTTTGAACTTTTCCTTTGATTTTTTTTGTTGTTGAGTTCGTTTTGTTCTTGGAATCCTGGCATGCTAAGCAAAACTGCGAATTTTGATCATTGATTAGAATGATGATATAAAATGAGTTCCTGACTCAGTTATTGTACAAAGTGGAGTATTGAATTAGATTGGATCATTACGCGTCCTGCATTGTGTGGGTGTATTTTAAATGGTTTGATAATTTTTGGTTTTGATTGACTCATTCAAAGTCTTTTTTTACTGTGATTGATCTTAACATGGGTATGATCTACTAAAATCCTGTAAAGCGTCTGGCGTTATCTATTGTCCTTGTAATAGTAATCAACAAAGTTGTAGTGGATAAGTATATGGCAGTTTTATGATCTTGGGTTGTTTAAAATTTTATCTCACATAATTCATCTACGTTGATTGTTATCTTACTTTCGAAGGGCCATCTTGAAAGGGAAAGGCATTCTGGACAAGCAATACTTTTGCTCCCGTACAATGAGTGCAAGAATTGTTTAATTGATTTGCCTATCTTAGTTTTCCTGTAACTGAGACATTTGATTTTTTCCCGATAAAAGATGAGTTCGTTAAATTAATAGACTTGTGAAATTAGTTGAATGAAGGTATTTTCACCTGTAATTTCTAAAAGTTTTACCATGAATTCTACGTCTGTATTGTAACATTTGAATAATTTATCTTTGTGAGCTTCCTTCTCTAAAAAAATTATAAATACTCTTATTTATAACCATGTAAGAACAAGGATGATCCTTTTAATTATTCAAGATATTGACTCAATACGTATGGAAATCAGTGTTACCAACTTTGGCTAATATACTAAAGGCTTAGCTCTTGCATTCTTTAAAAAAGTTGTGTACTTAAGGCCTTTTAAAATGGTTTCTTTTGTCACCCTTTTAATCATATAGAGAACCCATGGCGGCCATTATGAAAAGGCGAAAATTTTAGAGCTTGCATGTAAACAATTCACAATAGTTTGGAGCTTGCATGTACAATATTGTCTTGCCCTTCCTTTTCTACCTACCTCTATTATTTTTATTGTTTATTTTTATTTTATTTTATTTTATTTTTATATTTTTGTCCCCTTTCCTCTCCCATTTATCTCTCTCCAAAATTTCGTGACTTCCTATTTATGCTTTTGATTCAGTAAGTACAGTGTATGGTAACTTCTTTTTCTTGTCAACAACAATCCTTTTATCCCTTGTCCAAACTGTGTACACGTGTACCATTTTCTTAGTAGTCTTTAAATCCACAATGTTCCCGATATTGTTCATTCCCCATCAATTCATTACTCAGTCATCATTCAGCTTCACCAGAGGATTGAAATGCATATTTGTTTTTCTTTTCACTCTTTGATCCACAACTGCTTCACTTTCATTTGTACCAATTATCTCCAGTTATGCTTTTCTCAACTCCACTCCTTCGTAGTTTTGTTTACTTTCTGTTTGATTTTTTTTGTCAAAGATATATAATTATTTCTGTGAACATATCCACATGTTCTTGTGCTTCTTATCATGTTTTGCTTCTCTCTGCTCTAATTTGGGAGTATTATTTTTTGTTGATCAATGGTATGTTTCAGTGCAGGAACATCATTTTTCTCTGTTACAACGTGAGACAGAAAAACTTCGCAGTGATATTGAGAAAATGCGTAGTGAGCTAAGGTATGGTGGTTTATATTAACGATCAGTTTTTAAACTTGACTTAGTCTGCATGCCTTATCTCTTGTACCTTGCAGTTCATCTTATTCCTTTATTCATTTCCAATTTATCTCGACTTACTTGTACTCATCGCTTTGTATCACACTTATGCATATCAATGAAGATTAGACCCTCAAGTGGTCGAGAACTTGAGTTTTCAGCCTAGAATGTACATTGTCATGGTTTTTTTACATTTATCTTTCTTTATGATTGGCAAAGGTACGAGATTGACAAGGTCACTGCTGGACAGCGTTTGGATTTGAACCTTGAGAGGGGGTAAAAAATTCTTGACTTATGAGTTTTAAGTTTGATATTTGATACTATTTGGCTTAATATTCATTCAATCTTATAACTAGGGACAATAAATATTATCATAATAGCTGGCTTCAAATGAATATATTGCTCTGAGGCTAGGATGTTGAGAACTTTTAATGTTAGGTTCTGATTAATATAATGGCCCCGCCCAAATTCCACAACCACTGCATTTGCTGAAACATTACTTTGGTATTCCCTATTGTTTTTAAGATGCAAAATGGATATGACAGAAGCAAAATTTCTGACAATAATCATAAGCATGTGTATCATATCATTATTATTGAAAGTTATCAATTTCAAAGCAGGATTTCTGTTGTACTTTCTTTATTAATTGTCCTTAGTGAACAATTTTCTTGCAATCAACTTATTACATATTATGATATTGATGTGTGAACTTTATCTTCCCTCTTTCCTTTCAAGTGTTGCATCAGTAAATCATGATGATATTGATGTTTGATAATATCTCGCTTCTTTCCTTTCAAGTGCTGCATCAAAAAGTCATGATATCGATATTTGAACTTTATCTTGCTTCTTTCCTTTCAAATGTTGCATCAACAAATTTATCTAGGGCAAAAAATTCTCATTTTAGTTTTGCGTGAGTGTTCTTCATTGATGTATAATTATCAAAGAGATCAATGGGCAAATTGAAATCCAAGCTGTCAACCTCATCCTAACATGGATTGGGTGAGATGATGAAGTCGATATTTTTCTGGGCATTTGGCATTTTACGAATTTAAGTGAAGAAAATGACGCGCCTAGAGTTTCTGAACATATTGCATGTGTAATGTTAAGATTAAAATATTTTTTAATGACAGGCGCATTCGGGATGAATTGACAAATCAAAGTGCAGAAACATCAAATCTAACTAACAAGCTTGACCGAGTAAGGCATCTGCAACCTCTTAGGTACCTATTGTTGAACATTTAGTTTATGTATATTTATGTGCTAGTTTGCAACAAAAATGCAGGAAATTCATTCATTAAGAGCTCAGTTGGAAGCAGCCAAGTATGAGGTGATAAAATACTGCATAGGTACACTTGTATCCCTATCTGCTGTTGGGCTTGCTGTGGTTCGTATTTGGATGTAGGCAGAACATTCTTAAAACAATTCGTTTTGTTCGTTTCTTAAACAATTCTCCAAGAATTTTTCATTGGTAAGTCATTGAATACTCCATTGTTTTCACCGTTTCACTTTGTAACCTGTAACTGTCTAACTTATTTAATATAGTGCAGCCTAATTTTCACCTTTCGTCCTATTCCTATTTGCATATGTTCATTTGTCGAGCAATGTTACATAACCGAATGGGATTTGCTTCCTCCTTTGAAAATCTAATGTGGCGTGTCATGCTTTGCTTCATCCATCAGAGTAATAATAAAGGAACGGAGTTTGACGGGTCTCGGTTGATGCCTTTTTTTTTTTGGGTAGATAATCCAATGTACGCGTCATTTAATTATGATGTTTTCGAGCTGCATGCCCAGGAAAGTGTTTACATGGTCACAATTAGGGCTATTAACCGAGTGAGCGAGCCGAGTTCGACTTGTGTTCGAATTCGGGTCAAATAGTTTAAAGTTTGTTCGAATTTGGTTCAAGATCGAACGGGTTTTGAACATGCATGGTCAAGCTTCGACTCAAATATTTTTATGTTATTTGTGCTTTACTCGAGCATGAATACACTTAAATTATTTAATTTTGACGATATCGAACTCAACTCGTTCGTGAGTTCGAAATCGACTCGATTGTAAAATGGAAAGTAACTCACTTAAAAACGAAGTTAACATGGATTAAACCCATGGTTGCATGAATCGGAATCGGTTTTCCCGTGAATCGGAATCGGAATCGGAATCGGTCTGAATCGGCTAGGAATCGGTTCAGTTCAATCGGTTCAAATCAGTCATATACAATAAATTTACCAACTCAGTTTAAAAATACCTGAAATACATAATTATATAATTTCTCAACATAAATACACAAATTCAAGTATTTATACAACAATCACAAAGGTATGTAATTATTGACAATACAACGGTAGAGTACAGTTCCTAAAAACCCTAGCATATCAACACTAGCAGTACAAACTACACTGGCAGTGAAGAGAGTACAAAACAAATCAGCTCCTACACACGGGGTTCCCTGTCGGTCAATTTAGGATTTTTGTTTGGATGATGAGTACATGAAATATTGCCTATCATTTGCTGAAGAAGACACAAAACAAATGCTCTGTGACAAATGTCAACGAATTCTATCAAATGACGAATATCAAAGGGATCTATTATTGATTGATGAAGTTTATAATTTCCAATAATCAATAGACTAGAAAAAAAAAACAAAAAAAACACCTAATGTTCATAGAATGAGATAAACATCAAAATTCAGATACAAATTAAAAAAAAAAGGCGAAACAAGCATTCACTGATTCTGTAAAGGTTTATGTCTACCACCAAAGGGATTCCTAACATAGAGTGCAAAATGCAGATGAGTAGTGAACCATATGCAGTAAAAGAGCATGCATTCACTTCAACAACAGAATCAAAGAATACAATGTGTAAAAAATAAGAGAATTATAAAGTACACAAAAAAAAACAACTGGACGCCTCTAATATAAGTTAATTTTTCGGTAACATGATCAAAACTACCAATAATCAGAATGCCTAAACTCCACTTGATGGAAAAACATAAGTGGAGAAAGCAAGTTATTGATCAAAAATTTGGTTCAACTAGGAATATACACAATAAGTGGTGAACAAACGATTAAAAAACCAAGATCCCAGCATAAAAAACACAACTTGTACCAAGAATCCAACTGGAATCGCGGCGGAATCGCGGCGCTCGCGTCGGCCGGCGGTCGCAGTGTCTGCGGCGGAGGGCGGAGCTGAGGTCGGAGTCGGGCGGCGGTGGCCTGGTCGGACGGAGGACGGCGCAAGCGCGGCGGAGGGCGGCGGAGGGAAGGTCGGACTCGGGTGGCGGAATCGGGGGGGAGGGTATGATTTAGGTTTTTAAATCCAAATTACCATTTTACCCATGCTTAAATAATTTAATAAAAATTATACCTAGGGTATTTTGATAATTTCCTAAAAAAATCGATTCTTTCCGATTCCGAGTTAAATCGGTCGGAATCGGCCGAAACGGGCCGATTCACGACCCGATTGGTCGGCCCCCGAAATCGGATCGGCGCGACGCCGATTCGTGCAACCCAGATTAAACCTATAACTTCTAACTAATTTATTATTATATTGTATATGAATAAATATAACTAAGTCGATTTTGAGTCGAGTTGAGTCGAGTCAAATACTGTTTTGCTTAAACTTGGCTTGAAGGATTCAAGTTCGAGCTCGAGTATTTAAATGTCGAATTTTGAGTCGAGTCGAACTAAACTAAACGCCAAATGCTCACGAAGCTGACTCGTTCAATTAGCAGCGCTAGTCACAACAACTTAATACAGATTTATTTGGAGGGAAAGATATAACATTTTATTCATGGCAACAAAACAAAACATAATTATGCGTTTTGCTGCAATAAAAAAATTTATGTTGAATTTCTAGAAAATTCACTTTTTTGTTTGTTACACAATTATAAAAAGTGATAGAGCTGATAAAATTATATTTGACAAGAGAGAGAGGGATAGGGCTTGACTCCTTTCATTTTAAAAAAGTATTTATATATTATGATTTATTAAGTAGCTGATATTCAGAAATTTATCAATTTAAGAATTTTTGTTGAATATGAAATAGAGTTATGTTTTACATGATTTACATTTCCTACTTCTATTTTAATAATAAAAAGGAATGATTGTAGTTTAGTTTACTTTTGTGATTAAGAAACTATAATACTTTCAATTATAAACAATATTTGTATGGATAATAAATAAAAGGTAATATTATAAAATAGTTAGAGGACACGTGGGAAATTCTAAATAAAAACTTAATAAGTTTTAAATATATATAAATATTTTTGTGAAATAAGAGATACATGGTAATGTTGTAAATAGTTTATTAAAGTCTTGAGTTTTCAAAATAATAATATAAAAAAATAGGGTTGACCGAACAAAGGCCATGAAACTTTAATGCACTATAATTGAATCTGGGTCAAATCCAGTCAGGTCCATCCATAGTCCGTCTACTGTTGTCAAAGCATAATTAGGGGTTTTGGTGCAACAGAAAATTTTATGTTGAATTTTTAGAAAATTCACTTTTTTATTCAGTTACACAATTATAAAAAGTGATAGAGTTGATAAAATTATATTTAACAATAGACAGAGTGGGACTAGGGTTAAAAAAATATAAATAGGGCTTGACTCCTTTATTTTTTTAAAAATATTTATACATTATTATTTATTAATTAGTTGATATTCATAAAATATAAAATATAATAAATATATACTAATTTTTAAAAAATATATTATATATTTACAATTCTTAATAAGATTGACTATTTAAAATTTTCATATTATACCAAACGGTGCCTTTAAACAAAACTTATAAGGTGTTTTTTGTGTTTTTAATTTTTTTAAATTAAAATTATAAAAAAAGGCTGTCTAAGGCCTTGGAAAATGTTACATCGAATAATAAAACATAAGAGGCATGCAAAGAAAATGGGATAAAAAAAGATGATGGGTCAGGCTCTTTTTATAATAGAAAACGCTGTTACAATTTATTTCTTCATCCCCTGCTTCTTCTCTTTCTCCCAGGATTTCATCTTCTTCTTCTTGTCATAATCTCTTTTTTTGTTTCTTCCAATATGTTTCCATCTTTCTTTCTTTTTCTTATTTTCTCTTTTTAGTATTTTTCTTTGTTGATTTTCTGTTTAGATTTTGTTTGCCGTTGGGACGAGGGGAAGGGGGCGGGCAGTTGGGGGGATACCACACCTCCTCCTCCCCCACCCCCGCCACCTTCTCGGCTGTCGGCTTCTGCCCGCCGGCCGCTCCAACGACCACAGTCCCATCTTCTCCCACTCTCCCCGCCTCCCGACTCAACTCCAAACGGAAGCGTGACGAAACATATCCTATTATTCGTCAAGCAGATTGAATAATGCAGCCACTTAAGAGTACATAAATCACACATCAAGTTATGAAGTTTGCGGGTGTGTTAGATTAGGGGTTGGCCTGAAACAAAAAAACCTAAATTAATCATTCCTCAAGTATGTTGAGAAAAAGGAGGGGAAGAATACTGCAATCAAATGAGGGCTTTTCTGCCACAACCATTCCCCACTTGTACATAAGCAACATCACATAGTTGGGCAAATCCAAACCAAAACCTGATCAGCCTTCAAACTCAATCTCTTCTTTGATAACTATTTATAAAAAATTGAGAAAGGAAGGAAACGATGCTCTGCAAGTAAACTACCTCACACACCTATCTACTCCCCTGTTGCTCAAGAAACTCACTTTCAAGCCTGTCTTTGAGTTAAAGTCATCAATATGCTTTTGTTGATACGAAAAAGTCAATTTCTGAGAATTTCAAGATAATTACAAATTGATGTCTTTGCCCCCTCTATTATACACGTTTACCATGTAGATGTGTGGCATAGATGTTAAAAGATCTTATCAAAACTATGTTTGCATAAGATGGAGGAGAATCAAACATTACTAACAAAAGAATCAGAAAAGTAAGTAGTTTTGCATCATCTTAGAATCATAATCTAACGTTCAATAATTTGCAAGACACTTTGGATATGTTCAGTTAGCATGAAATATTTATAAATGACATAAAAATTTTAAAGTGTCAACTTTACAAAAATTATATATATATATATATATATATGTATATATATATTGCATTGCCATGGCCCAAAATAAAATACCGCTTTTCCCCCCCCTTTTCCCGTTTCTCTTCCACCGTCCGCCCTCCCTGCCGGAGGGTTACTCACGTCCTTTCTCTTATTTAAAAAAGAATCCTTCTTTTATCTTATTTAGGGTTTAAATTAAGTCCATGTGCACTACCCCCTAATAGTTAATCATGATTATTTTATGCTCTTAAACGTAATTATATTTAATTTATATAAAAATGATTAGTTTGATATTATTTTGTAGTAATATTGAATATAATTACTATAAGTAACATTACTATTGTAAATTTTCATATCATCTACCCATACTTTTATGTCAATCAAAGGGACTCTAAAATTCCTTCCAGGGAAATGCAATATTTGTTTGGTGAAATACATTTTTATGGGACTGACGGTGGTAGATCTTTATGTGGAGAGAAAAGGGACAATAGATAGATCATCGCCATTGGGCAAAGACAGTTTAAGGCTTGAGGCCTGGCGAAATTGCCATGGTGGAGATGGGGAGAGGAGGGCAGTGAGGAGGACAGAAGGTATGGTTAGAATCAGGAGTGATGACTTTTAGGAGGGGAAAATGACGGTACTCGAAGTATTCCCCAAAGTTTTTCTTTAATTATTTTTAAGAATACTGGGGAAAACTGAATAGACAACTAAACTAAATGGCTAAAAAAGTAAAAAAATACAGCACATACAATAGCGCAACCACAATGTAAAAAACTTAAATATTTACAATCATCTATTACTACTTTCTATTTCAGTTGTCTTAAATTTGATGTTTTCTTCAGAGGTCATGTCCGAGGAATTGAAAGAAAAAGAGCATGGTAAAATATTTACCGGAAACCAAATTCAATGGTTCTTACATCTTGCGAAGACTTCAGAGAATGCCCTTATTAATGCCCAGGACGATTTATCTGGAAATCTTTGCCGTCAATTCTCTAACAAGTTTAGCTGCAACCATTGCAGTCATGCCATCAACAGTGTCACGCTGAGGGTTGAATTCAACAACATCTGCAGCTACCACATTAGCTTGAAGATTCTGGAGGATGTTGAGGACATCTCTAAATGAGAGGCCGCCAGGCTCAATGTGTGAGACGCCAGGAGCAAAAGCAGGGTCCAGGCAGTCCACATCCACTGAAATGTACACACCCTTTGCACCTTGGCCCAGTTTCTGCATCAGGAAAACAGTAAACATTATTACTCTCTAGCAGGGATATCCTAGGATTTCAAAAACATAAAGCACCTACAACATGAAAAGCAATTGCAGCTTATATATATATATATATATATGGGGGGCCGGGGGCAGAAAAAGTGATTGTGAGCTCGGGGCAGAAAATTTTTTCTGCCCCGGGCTCACAATCACTTTACCCATATATATATATATGCATCTTAAAAGAAACAGCAACGATGAGGTATATAGTTTTCAAAGCCACAATTATCAGATGTTATGCATTAACATTCAGAGCTCATGCAGCATCAGTATCAGTAACGGTAAAACTCTATAACAAAGTGTAGGAACAACTCTTTATATCTAGCCCCAAAATAACAGTAGAAAACTATTTTAATCTTATCTTAGGTAGCAGATTATGCAATTAATACAAAAACAGAAACAGAAATAATGTGCCATCCACTTTTTTAAGGTTCGCTGACAAGACATCATAAAAATAAATAAATAAAAAAGAGTGAGGGAAGATACCAGATTCTCCAAAACGTCACGATCTTTTGAGAACATACGCATTTCATACTGCTCCACTCCAAATCTCTTACCCTGTTCGCGCCCTTCTTTTGTTATTGACCTGATCCCCACCTAAATGTTAGAAATTAAATTAGTTGTTTAAAATTAGATTCCAAAATAATACCAGTAAACATATACCTTACTTTATTATTTTTTAAGCAAGATAAATGTTAAAATTCTATTAGGTAGAACTCAAATACATATAGTACAATTGTTTAGACTAGGTAAAATAGGATGGGCAGATTACAGGGGAAGAAAACTTGGTGTAATCAACGCAATTACCACCAATGTCATTCTTGCACTTATGGACTTCTATAAGATACAAAAATAATAACAACTCACACAATAAAATCTGTGATTTATATGAAATACTTAACCTCCTTGACTAACAAAAATTTAAATTTCAAAAATTAGAAGAAATAATCAACAATGAAATAGTCAACTTAACCTCCTCGATTTCAATTCTTCCACAATATATACTACTTCAAAGTCACTCTGTAAACTCGAACACACTTTTCAAGAAAAACAAAAACTATTTTCCCATAGAGACAAAATAAGCATCATGACCAAACTCGTGTAGCAACAAATGTAGATGAAAAAATAATCTTTAGCAATGGCATAACTAAATGAAGTACCACAAAACTTTACAAAACATGAAAAAATGAGCTAAACTTCTCAATTTTGGATGTGATGAATAATTATCTTCCAGGCAGAAGCAAAAAAATAGCATGGTTAATATCAAATTCCTTATGTTAAAAAAAAAGTAGGCCATGAATGTGTAAAAATGTGACACCTCACAGCAATAATAGTGAGACAACTACTGATTTAAAAATTTGGGGTTACTTGGCAAGTTGAAATGACCTCTCTCAACATATCTGCTTTTGAAAGAGCTTTTCATGATTTGAAGACCAAATCCATAAAGTAGTGCAGATTTGAGATCACGCATATATTATTAGACCCAACCACACTGAAATCTTTTTTGTCGTAACCCTTGAGCAGTGCTAGAAAAGGATAGTTATATGGTAACATTACTTGCAAAAGTCTTCGGGCATAGCCACCCTCCATTATTCGAGCAAATGAAGATGCATGAGAATATTTATTTCCTTCAAAGGCATGATATATGTCTGGATGAGCATCCAAATGAAGAATATCCACAGGTCCACCAAGTTTCTCAGAAACTGCTCTCACAACCGGAAATGATATGGAGTGGTCGCCTCCCAACACTAGGGGTCGTAAAGGTTCCTGATAATAAAGAGAAAACAGGAATAAGTAAAATTTACAAATTTGGTAACCTACAGAGAGCCCAAATAAAATAAGATAAATTCAGCAAGCGTTCAAAAAATAGTGAAAAAAATAAAATGAGCATGCAAGGAATTGGAGATATTGTACAATAAAGTAGCCAGACTTTTAGTCTTATAGGCCAAAATGTGAAGTACATCAATCATTCTCAAAGTCCCAACAATTCCATAGCACTCTTGTAAACAATAAATAAATCAGCTACTCAAGTAAATATGTAGATCTGTGTAAACAAGATCTTTCTTGTCATATAAAAGGCACTTGCAGAATGATTATCCAATTATATAAACAACAATTAAAATAAGTCTAAAGCAAGCAGGCGTACTTCTTCCATTACAAGCTTCACACAGTCAGTAATGATATTCATCAATTTATCATCGTCTACAAAACAATCTCGCAGTTCTTGTATAGGAACATCACCAACATCAGTTAGCACCCTTGGATCATCCAATACTTTACCTGCGCCATTGCAAACTCTTTAAATTTTAGATTAAATGTCAGAATTTTTAAAAAATTCAAACAATAACAAGGAGGACAAAGATAGATGTTTCTTAGATACACCTAATACACAAAAATAAAGTCTAAACCTCCTTCAGTTGTAGAATTTGTGCTGCCACACCAGATGGCTTCTCTAATCCGGGGAGGAGCAAATGCAGGCCCTTGAAGGAAGGATGAATTATGACCCAAAGGGACACCCAAGAGTGTTGCAGATGCCACAGAACCTCCCAAAGCCCGCACAAGCTCTCCCTAACCAAAATATCATGTTAATGTCTAAAAAACTGAATCAATGATCAAGGTCTAAAATTTTGAAGTAAAAATCATACACTGGCAGATCACCGAAACAGATATAAATCTCTACTTTACTACTGCATTAACAAATATACTATTTAAAACAGCCAATTTATAGCCAGTGGATTACCTTAAGCATTGCTCTTTCTCTGATGAGAGTTAATGAAGCATCTATGACTCGATTCTGGCCCTTTTCTAGCAGAGAAGCAGGAACATTTGCGGCATTTAACTTGTGCAGGTAATGGATCCCCTTCCTCCCTAACCTCCACATACCTGTAAATGCATTTTTAGACTTAGAAGACACAGTGATTTTGGCTACCAAGACCAGAAATATAAGAAAAAGACACAACACAGAAATAAACAGAATATATTAAATGTATGCTAAAAAAATGCACACAAGAATTGAACACCAAAATGCGCAAAAAAATCGCACCAAAGAATGTAGACTTATAACAGGTAAGACATATTACCATCTATACTAGACCGTCATCATTCTATTTGTTTTTAAAAACCATTTGATTTTGTTGAACGCCATTTTTATAGGCCCAATCTGGGGTGTATCCCAAAATCATGTATATCTTCTAGTTAATATAATTGCAAAGGTCATGCTCGTAAAGGTGGTGGGATACAACAGAGAAGAATGTAAGGGAAAAAAACATGCTGAGTTTGAACTTGCCCATTTGGGCAATGACATAAGTAGAACACAATGACATATAAGAGACACTTGAGATTACTAAAGATATAGTTGAGAGAAGTAAAATAATTGAAAATGTGATTTATTCAATATGAAATCCTTCTAAACTCATGTGTATACATGAACGGTGGCACTCTAAAAACATTCATTTGTAATTTCCCCAACTATAGATGTTGCCAACAACTTTTAAGTTATAAAAAAGCAATCTAATTACCTGACTTGATGGAATGCTTTTCCAATGATACAATAGCAAGATATTTTTTATATCCATTCTAGTTTAGAAGTATTGAAAGAAACATACCTCCACAAAACCATCTTCAAGATAGAAATCATTTTCAAATTTATTTGTAAGTAGCAACTGAGAGAAAAGTAATTAAACTGGGTAGATAAAAATCTTATTGAAGCCAATATTGAATAAGTTTACTCATTGGCAAGTGCGTTGCACCCACTGAGAGAACCCTCCACATTTAAATTTAACAACTATCTCAATCCAAGCTCATCAGTAAAAGAATTTGTATCAATCAATGATGTTAAAAACGATGGAACTTACACAATTCATTGACAACAAAACTTTGCATGTAAAAGATTTGTAGTGATCCTCTCATTCAACTACAACAAATCTAAGAAAAACATTTAGCTCAAAGAATTCCTTTAAGAGAACAATTATATTACTTAGCTAGTCACAAAATCGATTCAATGCCTTGACTTGCAATTGCTCCAGTTGCCCAAAAGACCTCCCGTCACAAATTCAAAATATTGATTAAATATTACCACTCTAACACTCCAACTGAATACTGAAAGATTCAATTCCAATAAATGCCACTGGCACGGATAACAATCGGTTTGATGTTGCTTTATTGATAGCTATATTTCACACAAAATAAAATCAATTAGTACTAAACTCTTTCTATATATATATATTTTCCCCTGAACAAATTTTCAGGACAAATAATAACCCAATACTCTTCTTGCAACAAAAAAAAAGAACTTGTGTTTCTAATTGGCCGAATTTAATCACCGAGTGGATAAGTTATTGGCACCAAAAGATTAAGAATTAATTTCGCACCAAAAAATTGATAGAAAGGAAAACCTAAACACCAAAACAAAAATTCACTGCATTGGTTTGCAATATCGGCCGGATTTCGGCGGGAATACAGGTTTTCAACCACACCAATACGAAATCCACCGGCCGGCGAAATTATCGCCTGAGATCGGGGCGAAACGTCCAGAAATGACTTGTGCAGGGAGCAAAGTCTATCATCCAAAGTGAATATTCACATTTCTTTTCATGGAGGAAAAAAACATGAATTTTTCAGGGAAAACAGTGAGGATGGATGGTCAAAAGTAAAAATATGAGTTGATTGTTTCACCGTCTTCCTCTCTACCGGCGACTTGAAGGTAAGAAGAAGAGAGGGATGGGGGAAATTGAGGGTGGGTTACAGAGATGAGATGAGATGAGAGAGACAGAGGAGATGATGCACCTTCGACGAGTCGAACTTGCCGTTGGCCGTGGCGATCGCCTGCTACCCCGCCCTCGCCGCTGTGACCGTTCCTCACCCGCCCTACCTGCTGCCCTTCACCCTTTCCGCCGGTCGCCGCCGTTTGCCTGCTGCTCTCGCCGCTGCCGGCTTGCCCAATGGTTCCAAATCCATAGTGGCCGCCCCTCAGTTCACGCGTATAGTTTCAAACACCGTATATCGTACATATGTGCAAATATAGTAAGGGTCTGAATGGGAAAGTCACTAAATCGATCTGATGTCAACGTTGCTGGTCATGAATCGGTTTAATTAAATTGATCTAACTTAATATTATTTAATAATTTTAAATTAATTAAAATTGATGGGTTATTAGTTATAAAATATATTATTATAATGCGATTTTTATGTTACGATGTGTATTATATTTTTATGATATTTTCTATTTTCTTAAAAAAAATTAAAAAATTTATAATTATTTATTATTTTTAATTCGAGTTTAAGTTGAGTTAACTTTTATTTAGTATGTTGCCAATGACCTATTTTTCTCTCGATGCTTCCCCCCAAACAAAAC
>JAURVB010013851.1:0-12282 GCA_033002965.1 Piper betle | reverse complement strand
ATTAAAAATTTGGGGTTACTTGGCAAGTTGAAATGACCTCTCTCAACATATCTGCTTTTGAAAGAGCTTTTCATGATTTGAAGACCAAATCCATAAAGTAGTGCAGATTTGAGATCACGCATATATTATTAGACCCAACCACACTGAAATCTTTTTTGTCGTAACCCTTGAGCAGTGCTAGAAAAGGATAGTTATATGGTAACATTACTTGCAAAAGTCTTCGGGCATAGCCACCCTCCATTATTCGAGCAAATGAAGATGCATGAGAATATTTATTTCCTTCAAAGGCATGATATATGTCTGGATGAGCATCCAAATGAAGAATATCCACAGGTCCACCAAGTTTCTCAGAAACTGCTCTCACAACCGGAAATGATATGGAGTGGTCGCCTCCCAACACTAGGGGTCGTAAAGGTTCCTGATAATAAAGAGAAAACAGGAATAAGTAAAATTTACAAATTTGGTAACCTACAGAGAGCCCAAATAAAATAAGATAAATTCAGCAAGCGTTCAAAAAATAGTGAAAAAAATAAAATGAGCATGCAAGGAATTGGAGATATTGTACAATAAAGTAGCCAGACTTTTTAGTCTTATAGGCCAAAATGTGAAGTACATCAATCATTCTCAAAGTCCCAACAATTCCATAGCACTCTTGTAAACAATAAATAAATCAGCTACTCAAGTAAATATGTAGATCTGTGTAAACAAGATCTTTCTTGTCATATAAAAGGCACTTGCAGAATGATTATCCAATTATATAAACAACAATTAAAATAAGTCTAAAGCAAGCAGGCGTACTTCTTCCATTACAAGCTTCACACAGTCAGTAATGATATTCATCAATTTATCATCGTCTACAAAACAATCTCGCAGTTCTTGTATAGGAACATCACCAACATCAGTTAGCACCCTTGGATCATCCAATACTTTACCTGCGCCATTGCAAACTCTTTAAATTTTAGATTAAATGTCAGAATTTTTAAAAAATTCAAACAATAACAAGGAGGACAAAGATAGATGTTTCTTAGATACACCTAATACACAAAAATAAAGTCTAAACCTCCTTCAGTTGTAGAATTTGTGCTGCCACACCAGATGGCTTCTCTAATCCGGGAGGAGCAAATGCAGGCCCTTGAAGGAAGGATGAATTATGACCCAAAGGGACACCCAAGAGTGTTGCAGATGCCACAGAACCTCCCAAAGCCCGCACAAGCTCTCCCTAACCAAAATATCATGTTAATGTCTAAAAAACTGAATCAATGATCAAGGTCTAAAATTTTGAAGTAAAAATCATACACTGGCAGATCACCGAAACAGATATAAATCTCTACTTTACTACTGCATTAACAAATATACTATTTAAAACAGCCAATTTATAGCCAGTGGATTACCTTAAGCATTGCTCTTTCTCTGATGAGAGTTAATGAAGCATCTATGACTCGATTCTGGCCCTTTTCTAGCAGAGAAGCAGGAACATTTGCGGCATTTAACTTGTGCAGGTAATGGATCCCCTTCCTCCCTAACCTCCACATACCTGTAAATGCATTTTTAGACTTAGAAGACACAGTGATTTTGGCTACCAAGACCAGAAATATAAGAAAAAGACACAACACAGAAATAAACAGAATATATTAAATGTATGCTAAAAAAATGCACACAAGAATTGAACACCAAAATGCGCAAAAAAATCGCACCAAAGAATGTAGACTTATAACAGGTAAGACATATTACCATCTATACTAGACCGTCATCATTCTATTTGTTTTTAAAAACCATTTGATTTTGTTGAACGCCATTTTTATAGGCCCAATCTGGGGTGTATCCCAAAATCATGTATATCTTCTAGTTAATATAATTGCAAAGGTCATGCTCGTAAAGGTGGTGGGATACAACAGAGAAGAATGTAAGGGAAAAAAACATGCTGAGTTTGAACTTGCCCATTTGGGCAATGACATAAGTAGAACACAATGACATATAAGAGACACTTGAGATTACTAAAGATATAGTTGAGAGAAGTAAAATAATTGAAAATGTGATTTATTCAATATGAAATCCTTCTAAACTCATGTGTATACATGAACGGTGGCACTCTAAAAACATTCATTTGTAATTTCCCCAACTATAGATGTTGCCAACAACTTTTAAGTTATAAAAAAGCAATCTAATTACCTGACTTGATGGAATGCTTTTCCAATGATACAATAGCAAGATATTTTTTATATCCATTCTAGTTTAGAAGTATTGAAAGAAACATACCTCCACAAAACCATCTTCAAGATAGAAATCATTTTCAAATTTATTTGTAAGTAGCAACTGAGAGAAAAGTAATTAAACTGGGTAGATAAAAATCTTATTGAAGCCAATATTGAATAAGTTTACTCATTGGCAAGTGCGTTGCACCCACTGAGAGAACCCTCCACATTTAAATTTAACAACTATCTCAATCCAAGCTCATCAGTAAAAGAATTTGTATCAATCAATGATGTTAAAAACGATGGAACTTACACAATTCATTGACAACAAAACTTTGCATGTAAAAGATTTGTAGTGATCCTCTCATTCAACTACAACAAATCTAAGAAAAACATTTAGCTCAAAGAATTCCTTTAAGAGAACAATTATATTACTTAGCTAGTCACAAAATCGATTCAATGCCTTGACTTGCAATTGCTCCAGTTGCCCAAAAGACCTCCCGTCACAAATTCAAAATATTGATTAAATATTACCACTCTAACACTCCAACTGAATACTGAAAGATTCAATTCCAATAAATGCCACTGGCACGGATAACAATCGGTTTGATGTTGCTTTATTGATAGCTATATTTCACACAAAATAAAATCAATTAGTACTAAACTCTTTCTATATATATATATTTTCCCCTGAACAAATTTTCAGGACAAATAATAATCCAATACTCTTCTTGCAACAAAAAAAAAAGAACTTGTGTTTCTAATTGGCCGAATTTAATCACCGAGTGGATAAGTTATTGGCACCAAAAGATTAAGAATTAATTTCGCACCAAAAAATTGATAGAAAGGAAAACCTAAACACCAAAACAAAAATTCACTGCATTGGTTTGCAATATCGGCCGGATTTCGGCGGGAATACAGGTTTTCAACCACACCAATACGAAATCCACCGGCCGGCGAAATTATCGCCTGAGATCGGGGCGAAACGTCCAGAAATGACTTGTGCAGGGAGCAAAGTCTATCATCCAAAGTGAATATTCACATTTCTTTTCATGGAGGAAAAAAACATGAATTTTTCAGGGAAAACAGTGAGGATGGATGGTCAAAAGTAAAAATATGAGTTGATTGTTTCACCGTCTTCCTCTCTACCGGCGACTTGAAGGTAAGAAGAAGAGAGGGATGGGGGAAATTGAGGGTGGGTTACAGAGATGAGATGAGATGAGACAGAGGAGATGATGCACCTTCGACGAGTCGAACTTGCCGTTGGCCGTGGCGATCGCCTGCTACCCCGCCCTCGCCGCTGTGACCGTTCCTCACCCGCCCTACCTGCTGCCCTTCACCCTTTCCGCCGGTCGCCGCCGTTTGCCTGCTGCTCTCGCCGCTGCCGGCTTGCCCAATGGTTCCAAATCCATAGTGGCCGCCCCTCAGTTCACGCGTATAGTTTCAAACACCGTATATCGTATATACTGCAAATCCAGTACGGTTTGATGGGAAAGTGACGGAATCGATCGTCGAAACGGTTTAAGCTGGTCATAAATCGGTTACTTCTTAAATCGATCTAAATTAGTATTATATAATAATTTTAATATTAGTTAAAATCTGATAGGTTATTAATTATAGAATATATTATTATAATATAATTTTTATATTACGATAAATATTATATTTTTATGATATTTTTTATATTTTTAAGATTTTTAAAATTATTTAGAGTTATTTATTATTTTTAACTCGAATTTAAGTTAAGTCCAATTTTTATTTAATATGTTGCCACCAACTTGTTTTTCTCCTTACTCTTCCCCCAAACAAAACCCTGCACTTCTCTCCTCTACCCCTCTAAGCCTTAGATGTCGTTGACGCCGTCGAGGTCGCCCCTACCTGCCGCACCACTGCTAATGTGTCGCCAAAACATCCCCACCTTTTCGGTTGCCATTGCCGCCTAGCCCTGTCTCCCCCTTACCCACACTTCCCCCGGCGCCACCTGGCCACCCACTGCTACCACCTCATCCCCTGACGCTCCCCTGCCACCCCATCCCTCCGTTGCCAAACCCCCCCCCCCACCCCGGTCTCCCTTGCCAGATCCCTTCCCCTCCTCGCCGCTCCTCCTGCCTCCTGACTCGGTCTCCCCCCCACCCCTGGTGCCCGCCGCCTCCCTGCCGGCCTGTCCATAGCCGCCCGCCGCCATGCTTATTTTTAGGAAACCGATTCATCTTAATTTTGACTTGGTTTTCTACTGAGCTAAATCGGCCGATTCCAAGTGGAATCGGCTGATTTTCATCTATGATATCGTATCGTGTCACCGTTAGGTATCAAGTGCTACACTAAACCCTACCCCTTCTTGCAGCACTCCTCCACTAATTGGTGTAAATCAATTGTTTAAAATAAATAATTATAATAATTAAGTTAATCTCATTTAATAAATAATTTACACGAATCACACCACTTCCAGCTGGGTAGTACTCGACATACTACGTATTGCCTCTAAAACGCAAATCTTGATATTTCAAAGATATTTAATAAAATATTAATGGAAAACATTTTTTAATATTAAATAAATTATTTTACTTATAATTTTAAAATATTATTTAACCCAATTCGATCAATTGTGTTTAATTATGAAAATTAGGGAGTGGAGGCAAGTTTCCCCCCTCACATCGTACTATTACTACTCTTCTTACCCTTATATATAGTCTATGCGTAAAGCGGGTCTTTGTTTGTGCATCGCATGCCGGCCCTAATTGCATTTATGTTTATCTTAGTAATTAATATTGATGATAAATTTTTTTTAATATTTAATAAATTATTCTATTTATAATTTTAAAATATAGTTCAACCCAATTCGATTAGTTGTATTTAATCATTAAAATATGGGTCTTTATTTTAAAATATGGCAAGCTTTACAGCTCTCTTACATCTTATTATTACTACTCTTTTTATCCTTATATAATATATGAATGAAGCGGGTCTTTGTTCGCGCATAGGCCACCAGCCTTAATTGAGTTTATGTTTATATTAATAACGAATATGGATGACAAAGTATTTTTTAATATTTAATGAATTACTCTCTTTATAATTTTAAAATATGGTTCGACATAATTCCACTACTTAGTGCTTAATATTACTGCTCTTCTTATCCTTATATAACATATACAGGAAGTAGGTCTGTGAGATCCCTCAACTTAATCCCACATCTAATACTTACTAGGATAAGATCCTGTTTATAAGTGGGAATGGAGTAGAGATTTTTAACTTCCGGGGTACCCATTTTAAAGAAATGGCT
The DNA here is from genome assembly GCA_033002965.1 of Piper betle. Classification (NCBI taxonomy): domain Eukaryota; kingdom Viridiplantae; phylum Streptophyta; class Magnoliopsida; order Piperales; family Piperaceae; genus Piper; species Piper betle. The sequence continues at coordinate 6,810 of JAURVB010013851.1, read as the reverse complement.
TAGCCCATTATGTTGCACATTGGACTGGGTCGTTACAAATGGTATCAGAGCCGACCTGGTTCCGTGTTAGATTGTGGGATGGACTAGGGACGTTGGCTAGGTTGCCGGTCACAGACCAGAAAGGTCGTGGACTGGGGTTAGCAACGGGCCAAGACTAGAAACGTTGGCTAAGCTGCCGGTCACGGGCCAGAAAGGATGTGGGCTGGGGCTAGCAACGGGCCAAGAATAGGCATTTCAGGGATGAAATTTCCTAAGGTGGGTGGATTGTGAGATCCCTCAACTTAGTCCCACATCTAATACCTACTGGGAGAAGATCCTGTTTATAAGTGGGTCTTTAACTTTCGGGGTACCCATTTTAAAGAAATGACTTAGGCCATTACGTTGCACTTTGGGCTGGGTCGTTACAAATGGTATCAGAGCCGACCTGGTTCCGTGTTAGATGGTGGGATGGACTAGGGACGTTGGCTAGGTTGCCGGTCACAGGCCAAAAAAGGTCGTGGGCTGGGGTTAGCAACAGGCCAAGACTAGAAACGTTGGCTAGGCTGCCAGTCGCGGGCCAGAAAGGAGGTGGGTTGGGGCTAGCAACGGGCCAAGAATAGGCATTTCGGGGACAAAATTTCTTAAGGTGGGTGGATTGTGAGATCCCTCAACTTAGTCCCACATCTAATACCTACTAGGAGAAGGTCTTTGCTCGTGCATTGGCTACCAACCTTAGTTACATTTATATTTATGTTAATAACAAATATTGATGATAAAGTACATTTTTAATATTTAATTAATTATTCTATTTATTATTTTACAATATGATTCAACCTAATTCAATCATTTGTGTTTAATTAGGAGAATTATGGAGTGGAGGCAAGTTTTTCTGCTCTCTTACATCTTACTATTACTACATTTTTTATCCTTATAATATATATATGCGTAAAGCGGGTTTTTGCTTGAGCATTAGCTACCAATCTTGTGTCTATTTTTATCTTAATAACAAATATTGATGAAAAATACCTTTTTAATATTTAATGAATTATACTATTTATAATTTTAAAATATGGTTCAACTAAATTCGACTAGTTGTGTTTAATTATTAGAATGAGGAAGTGGAGCCAAGTTTTTCCACTCTCTTACATCTTATTATTACTACTCTTCTTATCCTTATATAATATACGCTTGAAGCAGGTCTTTGCTTGCACATCGGCTACCAGCCCTAATTGGGTTTATGTTTATCTTAATAACAAATATTAATGACAAAGTACATTTTTCATATTTAATGAATTATTCTTTTTATATATTTAAAATATACTTCAATCTAATTCCATCGTTTGTGTTTAATTATGAGAATTAGGGATTGGAGGCAAGCTTTTCCACTCTCTTACATACTATTACTACTCTCTTTTTCCTTATATAATATATGCGTGAAGCGGGTCTTTGCTTGTGCATCGGCTACAAGCCCTAATTATGTTTATGTTTATATTAATAACAAATATGAATGACAAAGTATCTTTTTAATATTTAATGAATTATTCTATTTATAATTTTAAAATATGGTTTAATACAAATTGAACGATTGTGTTAATTATGAGAACTAGGGAGTGGAGGCGAGCTTTTCCTCTCTCTTACATCTGAGTATTATTACTTTTCTTATACTTACATAATATACGCATGAAGCTTGTCTTTCCTCGCACATCGGCTGTCATCCCTATTTGCGTTTATGTTTATCTTAATAACAAATATTGATGACAAAGTAACTTTTTAATGTTTAATGAATTATTCTATTTATAATTTTAAAATATATTTCAGCCCAATTCAACCGGTTGTGTTTAATTATGAGAATTAGTGAGTGCAGGTGAGCTTTACCACTCTCTTACATCTTACTATTACTACTCTTCTTATCCTTATATAATATATGCGTGAAGCGGGTCTTTGCTCGTGCATTGGCTACCAGTTATAATTGAGTTTATGTTTATTTTAATAACGAATATTGATAACAAAGTACCTTTTTAATATTTAATGAATTATTTTAATTATAATTTTAAAGTATGGTTCAATACAATTTGGTCAGTTGTGTTTAATTATGAGAATTGATGCGAGCTTTTCTGCTCTCTTACATCTTAGTATTACTATTCTTCTTATCCTTATATAATATGTCTGAAGCGGGTTTTTGCTCGCACATTGGCTACGGGCCCTAATTGGGTTTATGTTTATCTTAATAACAAATATTGATGACAAAGTATTTTTTTCATATTTAATGAATTATTCTATTTATAATTTTAAAATATGGTTCAACCCAACTCAACTGATTGTATGTAATTATGAAAATTAGGGAGTGGATGCACGCTTTTCTGCCCTCTTACATCTCACTATTACTACTCTTCTTATCCTTATATAATATATACATGAAGCGGGTCATTGCTCGTACATCATCTACCAAGTCTAATTACATTTACGTTTATCTTAATAATAAACATTAATGGAAAAGTACCTTTTAATATTTAATAAATTATTCTATTTATAATTTAGTTCAACACAATTCGACCGGTTGTGTTTAATTATGAGAATTAGGGAGTGGAGGCGTGCTTTTCCGCTCTCTTACATCTTAGTATTATTACTCTTCTTATCCTTATATAATATATGGTGAAGCTTGTCTTTACTTGCACATCAGCTACCGGCCCTATTTGTGTTTATGTTTATCTTAATAATGAATATTGATGACAAAGTAAGCACTTTTTTAATATTTAATGAATTATTCTATTTATAATTTTAAAATATGGTTCAACCCAACTCGACTAGTAGTGTTTAATTATGAGAATTAGGGAGTAGATGCAAGCTTTTCTGCTCTCTTACATCTCATTTTTAATACTATTCTTATCCTTATATAATTTATGATTGAAGCGGGTCTTTGATCGCGCATCGGCTATAAAGCTTAATTGCATTTATGCTTATCTTAATAACAAATATTGATGGCAAAAATACCTTTTTAATATTTAATGAATTATTCTATTTATAATTTTAAAATATGCTTCAACCCAATTCAACTATTTGTGTTTAATTATGAGAATTAGGGAGTGGAGGCAAACTTTTATGCTCTCTTATATCTTACTATTACTATTCTTCTTATCTTTATATAATATATGTGTGGAGCAGGTCTTTCCTCGTCCATCGACTACCAATCTTAATTGCATTTATGTTTATCTTAATAATGAATATTGATGACAATGTACCTTTTTAATATTTAATGAATTATTCTATTTATAATTTTAAAATATTGTTCAACACAATTCGTCTAGCTGTGTTTAATTATAAGAATTACGAAGTGGAGGCAAACTTTTCCGCTCTCTTACATCTTAGTATTACTATTCTTCTTATACTTATATAATATATGCATGAAGCGGTCTTTGCTTGCACTTTGGTTATCGACCCTATTGCGTTTATGTTTATCTTAATAAGGAATATTGATGAGAAAGTACATTTTTTAATGTTTAATGAATTATTTTATTTATAATTTTAAAATATGGTTCAACCCAATTCGATCGATTGTGTTTAATTATGAGAATGAGGGAATGGAGGCAAGCTTTTCCACTCTCTTATATCTTACTAAAAGTACTCTTCTTTTCTTTATATAATATATAGGTGAAGCAGGTTTTTGCTCATGCATCAGCTTCCAAGTTTAATTGCGTTTATATTTATCTTAATAAGGAATATTGATTACAAAGTATATTTTTAATATTTAATGAATTATTCAATTTACAATTCTAAAATATAGTTCATCCCAATTCAACCGTTTGTGTTTAATTATGTGAATTCGAGAGTGGAGGCAAGCTTTCCCGCTCTCTTACATCTTACTTTTACTACTCTTCTTATCCTTATATAATATATGTGTGAGTGGGTCTTTGCACGCGCATCGGCTACCAACCTTAATTGTGTTTATGTTTATCGTAATAAAAAATATTGATGATAAGTTATATTTTTAATATTTAATAAATTAACATATTTATAATTTTAAAATATGGTTTAACCTAATTTGACTGGCTGTGTTTAATTGTAATAATTAGGGAGTAGAGGCAAGTTTTTCAGCTCTCTTACATTGTACTATTACTACTCTTTTTATCTTTATGTAATTAAAATATGTGCGAAGTGGGTCTTTAGTTGCCTACCAGCCCTAATTGCATTTATGTTTATCTTAATTACAAAAATTATTAAAAAATTACAATGTATGCTTGAACTTTTAATATATGTGATGTGATGTGCTCAAAGTTTTACAACCCCCTGCATATAAAGACTCATTTTTTTTAATGAATGCGTGCATGCTACATATAATTTATAATATGATAATTAAACCTAAGATATATTTTAAGTGAGGAATAATACTTCTCTTTTAATTATAAATAAAATATTTCATTAAATATTTAAATTGTATTTATTATCAATATTTTATTAATATCTGTTAAAATTAAATATTATAATTTTCAACATATAAACTAAATTTTATAAATTTTTTTCATTAAAGACCGGGTATGGATTAAAATAACACAAAGAATTAAACTCCATTGCAGATTAGAAGGAAGTATACCGTACAGCGGTATAACCAAGTTGTGTGATAAGATATTTAAAACTATGATCTCATACTTGTTATAGAGATAGAATTCAGTTCTAAAGATATCTTTTAATCAAAATAAAAAGATACATTATAATAATTCAATTATATTTTCATTGATTTAATTTCGTACTGTATATACTTCCTAAACTCATTTTCTTGGTCATCTTAGTTCTTTTTGGACCTCATAAGTTGTGATATTTAATGATTACATGAGCTTTTGAGTAACAATTGGAAGTACAAATAGCATTTCATTAATAAAAATAGATTTAGCTTCTAAGACAACTTGCTGACTCGCTAGAAAAGGACAAGCATAAATCGTTGCTGCTCTTTCTTGTCGTTGTTGAACTAGGCGGTCATTGCTCCTTGTCACCTGCATCTGCCAATTAACCCGCCATCAAATCCTTCTCACTTCAATCTCTAATGTTCTCTATGTACATGAAATTTTTTAAATCAGCCCATTTTATTTCTTAAACCAACTCATCTTATAAATTTTTATTTTCTGAACTAAGTGATTTTCCTGAACCCAACTCTTTTCTGATTCAAATTATATATATATATATCAGGAAAGTTTTCGTGCAACCTCACATTTCAATCTGGGCCGTTCATGTTGATTGAATTAAAAAAATAAACCCACCCACTTCGCCGCCGGCGGCCGGGTGCCAGCAGCAACCAGCCGGCCCGGGGGGTGGGGGGGGGGCGAGTGTGGGCGGAGGAGGGGGCGGCGTTGGAGGGGCGGAGGGAGGCGGTGTCGGAGAGGGGCGGGCGGAGGGGAGGGGAGGGGGCGGAGGGGCCGAGGGGCCGAGGGGCTAGGAGGGCGGCGGCGGGGGCGGGGCAGGGGCAGGGAGGGGGAGGGGGTGGGGGCGTGGCGGCCGTCACGGCGGGGGCAGGGCAAGGGCAGAGGAGGCGGGGGCGGGGCGGGATGCTTCCACGCATAAAATCATTGCCGGCTTGTCTCTATAAGATACTATGTTTCACAAGTGTCGTTGTTTTCCATCATTTACGCTAATAATTGAAAATTTACCTCAGACGACTCCTTTCGTTTGAGGTGAAATAGGCGGAAATGAGGTTACATTTTCTTTTGCGATACAAAATCATTCTTCCATGTTCAGTTTTTGCACAATATGAAAGCAGCAACATTGTTGAGAAATTGTTCTGACCATACTCAACCACACTGTAAGTTTGTGCCAATTTAATTGCTTAGTAACTTAAAATGTTAGTTCCATCTCTCTCTCGGTGGGTTGTGTTTGGTTCTTCGGAATTAATCTTCCCTAAAATCTGTTATAGATACTTGCCAGGCGTTTTGCCAGTAACTTCAGGGGGATTCACGTTTGGCATATGCCTGCCCTGATCGAGATCTTTGGAGATAATTCTGTATTGCAAGTTTGTCTTTTTTCTTTCTTTTTTAAAACGCATTTATCCTGGAATGTGATGCAACTTCTTAATGCACTTTTGTGGTGTGACCTTAGCTTTTCATCTTGAGCATCTTTGAGTTAATTTAATTAACACAAATTATTGAAGGTTTGTGCACTATTTGTTAACTACTAACCATTGTTTTTATCTTACTCTGGATTCAAAATGGGTATCGTAGAGTTTAATTCGATGCACAAGAATACCTATAAACCTCGTACCGATAATTATTGAACCGAGTGAACTCGATTCGACACTGAGTTCCAATGAAAGCAAACTCAGCACCAAGTTCCAAGCCAAACTCAGCATTGAGACCTACCAGGACAACTCAGAACTCGAAACCGAACAAGTTGAGAGCGCAAGGCATGCACTTTATTTCAGATGGTTTATTGAGCAGCGATCGTCCATTGTTTTCTCGTTTGTATTAATACATCACCCCGTACCGCCTCTTTGGCCAGGTTGGTGATCATGTTGGAATTGGAATAAAGGCTGTGTGATATGACCGGTGCAAATTGCCGAGAGCATCAGACATTTCTATTCCCTCAAGCTAAAAAACGCATGGATTAAGTTGCTGACGTATCAACACCATGCAACCTCTCCAGCCTCCCGGATAGGACCGTCCAATGCATAAAAGAAACCTCCATGGTTGTCTCCATCCAACCTCTCGGCGATGCCCACCCTGATAAAATATGATAATGGCCCGCTTCTAATGAATGAATGTCTTTGTTTATATATTTAGTCTTGTGGATTTTCTTTCTTTCCTTTTTTCTTGATGGCTTGCCATTGAGTCAATTAATGCTCGATTGGTG